>JARFJB010002341.1:3227500-3500000 GCA_036346205.1 Vesta saturnalis | reverse complement strand
GATTTTTTGGAAAATCTTATAATGTAAAATTTATATAGAAAGAATATAAATTTTATGCTTGTTTAGGCAGGGAAATAAAAATATTTTCTTAAAATAACAGAATCTAAATTTGTTTTTAAAAATAACGGAAATGAGTAGAAAATAAGATATGATTCTGGTACTTATATACAAGATGAATCTCAAATATGCTTGTCGTATTTTGTATATGTGTAATGCGTATAATTATTCTGAGTAAACAGGAACATTTTAGCAAGGTTGTAGCCGTTTTTTCCGAGAGTGGTTGGAGTTGTGCGGCTTTCGCCAATAACTCGGGGACGGACAGAGTCTGCTTTACACTGTTTGACTAGCGCTTGCAAGGAAGGTACAAACACGCACGGTTTGAAAACCTACCAATTTGCGTCTAAGTTGGATTCTTGGAAGCAACGTGTAGTTTGGTTGTGTGTACCGTCTACAAGGTTTTGAACCTGGAGGCGGATGAACGTGTACTGGTGGTGTATTTTAATGTTAGATCCAGGTATTCTGGTTAGTTAGGAAAAATCATCAGGTTGGTTTGGTTTATGACTCGAAAGAGAGTGAGAATGAGTTTGTTATAGGGACGGAGAGGGATGGAAGGAGAATATTTTGAAAATTAGAAAATTGACGTATTGAAACATATAGGAATACAATTCTGCGGATATAACTAAGTAAAGTTAATTAGGATTTTTAGTATAAGAATCTAGATTTTTACAACGTAACCGTGCAACCTACTGAGCTCCTTTAGGGGCCAAATCAGAGTTTTCCACCCCAAAACATTACAATACCCATACAACACCTACATTTTGCTTATTAGAGATTATCGAGTTCCCTCATATACCGATATTACACGGCATCATCTTTCCTCTATTGCGTCCTGTGAACGCAGAATCCTTAGACGCATACACAGATTACATTACAGATACCCCAGAAACCTTACCATACGACACGCAAACATTCTCACCATTACAAAGAGAATAAAAACATTACAAAGAAACTTTGCATACAGAAAAATCTTCGGCGACCAATCCCTATCAAGTTAACACCACTTTTTATAATTACCCATTCTCTCCATTCCTACGCAAACAAACTAAACTCAAGTCCAAATATCCTTCTATCATTCTAACCAAACTCCTTGACGATGAGATAGAAGAATCCCAGAGTAGTACCCTATACACACTCTGTGTTCCCACGTCTATCTGATAACAACCCACGTATCAAGATCCCGCATAACGATAATTGGATACGAAATAGCTACACACTGTAACAGGTGCTAAGCAATTTCAAATTTCTCGCTAAGTTACATGTCATTTTCTAAATTGAGAAATGATTGTTATTGGTATGTAAATGAATTTAAGATTGAGATGAAAAGTTTGAATTTATTTCAATAAGTTATGTACATATGTAATTAGAAAACATTTAAAGGAAACGCAGCTATCTGCAAATGCATAAATGAGTTGTAGGAGGGGAATCAGTTGTTACCATGACATGCATGTTAGGTAGTCACTTTAAGTAGCAAATACGATTACCTGATTTCGCGAAAGTATATTACCAAAGCTTTCGAAAAAAATCGTTAAACGTGTTAAATATCAATGACCAAAACGACGAAAAAGAGGAAAATCCCCAAATCTAACCACAAAGTGAAGAAATAAATTGACCGGAGGAAGATTCTATCACGGAATGTGAAAAAGAATAAACGACTTACCATCCAGTTTTGGAAGGAGAATTGGAGGGGGTTAGTCAATACATACTGATACACACCGGAAGTCAAATAAGTGTTATTTCGGAAAATGTATTTATCAAATTAAAGGACAGGAATCCAAAATTAATAGTGTTACCTATCCAGGGAATTACCATACAAGGAATAACGGGAAAATCGTCAAAGTAACCGAAAAAGTACTAATAGACATGAAGCTAAGAGAGAGTCGACATGATCATAAGTTTCTAGTGGCCAAGAAGTTAGAAAGAGAAGCGGTACTAGGAATGGATTGGATGTGCGACAAAATACCCCAAGTGAACGTAGTCAAGAAAGAGATGACCTTTAGGGAGAATGATAAGGACCATCAGGACAAATTCCTAGAAGAAGAACGAACGACCAGGATAGCAGCCGCATTTAAAGTGTACAATAGGTAAAATAAAACCAGCGAAGGAGAAAAAATGATCGAAGAATTACTTAGTGAAAATGAAGATGTTATTTCTGAGAAACCAGGAAGAATAAGCTACTTAGTGGGTGGATTAAGAACAAAAGATACCACACCGATTTTTCGGAGAAGTGGCCCAAATGCATATTTCTTAAAGAAACCACAGATAAATGAAAAAACCGGAAATCCAGTAAAAAATTCATACATAGAACAAATCAATAAAGGCAATGAACAAGATCGAGAAACAGAAGAACGAGAAGTGGTCGAAGGATTAATAGACCAAAGTGAAGATATACTTTCTGAAAAACCAGGATTAGTAACTAATTTTGTGTGTGGACTGAAAATCAAAAATGAGGTACCGTTTTTGCAATAAAACTACCCGAGACCAGTTGCACCGAAGGAAGCAGCAAGGACAGAAATTGATAGAATATTAGCAGACAAGTGAACGGTCGTGTGGATGGAAAACAATTTTTTCTTTTGTAGTTGAAGCTTGCTAAATGGTTTATATGTTTGTTTTCGAATGAATGTTGTTAATTCAAAAACAAAGAGGGGGTACTGTTTCTAAATTGAGAAATGATTGTTATTGGTATGTAAATGTATTTAATATTGAGATGAGAAGTTTGAATTTATTTCTATAAGTTATGTACATATTTAATTAGAAAACATTTAAAGTAGACCCGGTAATCTGCAAATGCATAAATGAGTTGCAGGAGGAAATCAGTTGTTACCATGCTGTGCATGCTAGGTAGTCACTTTCAGTAAGTGGTTAGAGTTGGTTAAAACTAACCAAAGGGTGTGATTCGTTGCCGAGGCACGAATGACAAAGTAGTAGTTAGAAAGTTGTTGTTGCCGCAGTGACCAAGTAATAGTCGCGCTGCTCTATAAATTGAGAAAATACAATAAATAAAAGTCATTGTGTAATGGGGAAGAAGTAAAAACACCTTCCTTACTAAAATAAATAAAGGCTAAGTATAATAAAGTGCAAATATTGTCAAGTTGGTGATAATAAAAAAGGTGACGTAATAATTTAAAATCATGTTTTTGTGCATACCGAATGTCGTCCACTGTTGTATTGAAATATTGAACGATAAATATAAAACGGCGACTATCGACCTAGTGTAATAAATCAATATATAAAGAACAATAACCAGAAAGCATTGATAACTAAAAGTGCTGCTGTTTGTAATTTGCTAGCCGTTTGTTGTTGCAAGCGGTTTGTGGTGAAACTTGAACAATTAGAGTGATCATTAAAAACTACAAATACATCCAGCAATTACTAACACAATCATTAAATTGTTGGAAAGAAAATTGGAAATGTATTAATCCCCAACAAAGATCAACAGTTGAGAGAACAAAGAAGACAAGAAGTCCGCATTACCGGCATAGCAACAAGAATATCCCAGTTGGGACCTCCAGAAGTGGCAAGCAAGATTTTTAGCTGTGTAAATAAAAGAAACGTTTATGTGTTTTATTTGTCTTTGAATTTGAATATCAATATCGAACGGAAAACATTCCATTCAATCTTAACAAAAAATGATTTTAGCATGTTAGTTATTAAGAATATTAAAAATAATAATAGGATTGTTTTTATATATTACTGTGAGCAAAGCATTCATGCATTTTCTGAGTTTTGGTTAATTAAATGGGTATGACGTTTGATCTGCTTTATTATTAAGTATTACGAATACTAGAAGTTCATACATAAACTGAATATGTAAATACCGAAGGAAGTAAATTTACATATAATTAAGAAAATTAAATTGAACATAAAATTGAGTAATTGATAAGACAGGAATTTGTTAAAACAAATGTTAAGGTTCATTCATTAAAACTGAAACTAAATAGTGAGAAAAGTAAACTTAAACTATTGAATTATATCTTTACAAATCGAAACGTCCCAAATTAAATTAACAGGTAATCATTTCACATTTTCACAAGAACAATATAAATTTTTATTAAAGGATTTTGAAAATATTAGATAATCGCAAAAGAAACCTTAAATTTTATTCTTTGGAGTGAGTGTAAACAACCAAGTTTACGCCGGTTGCAACACATCCCTACCGCTATCCACACTGCACTATTTTTCAACTGCACTATAATTACACCAAAAAACTAATTTTTTTTCTTTTTTTTAGCACCACAATGATTAGCACCCATGATTGCAATCATTACAATACCACAAACACAGCGCAACATCAACATTAGAAGCATCACTACAGCTGGAGAGGACAAAGATCGTTGAGCAGTCCACAGCAAAGAACATCGCTTGACTTACTTATGACCATACTAACAAAAAAAAATGGCTAGTGTGAAATTCCCAAACTCTATCAGTAAACAACCCTTATTTGACTTAATACTTAATATGCTGTTATGATTACTAGCCTGAAAGCTTTTTTTATCAGTATTTTAACTAGAGGAGGAATTTCATGATGTCACATTGGATTAACAATACACATGCCGTAGGTTTAAATATATTCTTATTCGATATATTGTAACATTCAAAAATTTCAGCTTCAACAGCTATCAATAACTAAAAGCACACGCCTTAACTGTATTAAAGATCAACACTTATTTTAATGTTAGTGTAAAGTTACCACTTAGCTGGAAAATAATACTCCTTACGCGAAGTAGCAACAGTTTTAAAACGGTAACTGATTTAGATACTACGATATAAACACTGACATGCTTAGGAATGTGAAAAGTATAAAAAATAGATATTGAGGCGAAAGGTAAAAATACCATGGAACAAGACTTCCCTAAACCGCGAAATCCTACGACACCTACTAGTCCTGTGAACCTACTATCGAATATATACAACCGATGTATTGCAGTGTCCTACTTCGCGACGGCCTAGAAATCTGCTTCTACCGTCATGCTCCCCAAATCCATCTCCGACTAAACAACTCCCTCTTCCTGAAGATCCATGTCCCTCCGAGATTGTCTTAGAAAATGCTTTAAGTATTCTGTCATGACAACTTGGAAACCCATTAGAACCCATTAATATTAGGTATCCCAGTATACTTTTTCCAAACTCTTGCTCTCGCTGTTGACCAACTGGTTAGTACGGCTCAAAGTAGGAAATGTCTTTTCCGCACTTTTTCATCCCACAGTAGACGTACATCAAGGTTTTGAGTTATCCCTTACCCTATACACAACATTATTTTATGATATTTCCTGTATTACATAACCCGGATTGTTAGTGGCACAGTTTGCATATGACCCTGCTTTGTGGGCAGTACATACCAATTGCACAACAGTCTCCGAACTTTTGCAACTGAGCCAACAGGTGGAAATCCTCCGAGAACCCCACGAAAACCTAAGCAATCCTCCAAGTTACCGAGACAATACCAAACTGAACCTATCCGTGCAGAATGTAACCACAAGACTAAACAACGAATGATTAAGACTCCAATGCGAAGTATATTTACTAAAATTCTAAACTGGATTCCCAACGTGCCCAAAGGACACTAATCAGAATGCGTAACCGTGTAAACCTATTGCGCGTCCTGAGGGGTCAAGTCAGTGGTTGCCACCCCAAAACATTACAACACACCTACATTCGGCTTGTTATAGATTAACGAACACCCTTATACACGAATATTTCACGATCTCGTCGATGCTTTATTGCTTCGTGTAGATACCGAATCCTTAGACGCATATACATATCACATTACAGAGACTCCAGTAACCTCACTATACAACACGCAAACATTCTCGCCACTACAGAGAGAATACAAACAATATGAAGAAATGTTGCACACGGTACAATTTCGGTGACACTACTCCTACCAAGAAAATACTTACCACCTCTCACAACCACCGCTTTCGTCCATTTCCATGAAAAAAAGCTAAACCTAAGTCCAAACACCCATCCGGTACTCTAACCCAACTCCTTGACAATTTCCCCAAGTAGATCAAAGAATCCACCTCAAAAAAATTTAGCACTCGTGATTGTAATCAATACAATACTACAAACACAACGCAACACCAGCATTAGAAGCATCGCCACAGCTGAAGAGGTCAAATATCGTTGAGCAGTCCACAGCAAAGAACAACATCAGCATACGCTTGACTTACTAATGAGCATACTAACAAAAAAAAACGGCTAGTGCGAGATTCCCAAACTCTATCATTAAACAACCCATATTTGTCTTAATACTTAATGTGCTGTTATGATTACTAGTCTGGAAGTTTTTTTGACAGTATTTTAACTAGAGGAATAATTTCGTGATGTCGCATTGGATTAACAATACACATGCCGTAGGTTTAAATATACTTTTATTCGATATATTATAACATTGAAAAATTTTAGCTTCAACAGCTATCAGTAACTAAAAACGCACGCCTTAACTGCATTAAAGATCAACGCTTATTTTAATGTTAGTGTAAAGTTACCACTTAGCTGGGAAATAATACTCCTTACGCGAAGTAACAACAGTTTGAAAACGGTAACTTATTTAGATACTACAGTATAAACAATGACATGCTTACGAAAGTTTAAAAGTATAAAAAATAGATATTAGGCGAAAGGTAAAAATACCATGGAACAAGACTTCCTTAAACCGCGAAATCCTGCGACACCTACTAGTCCTGTGAACCTACTAACGAATATATACAATCGATGTATTACAGTGTCCTACTTCACGACGGCCTAGAAATCTGCTTCTACTGTCATGCTCCCCAAATCCATCTCCGACTAAACAATTCCCTCTTCCTGAAGACCCATGTCCCTCCGAGATTGTCTTGAAAAATTATTTAAGCATTCTGTCATGACAACTTGGAAACTACCTAGAACCCAATAATATTAGGTATCCCAGTACAGTTTTTCCAAACCCTTGCTCTCATTGTTGACCAACTGGTGAGTACGAGTACGAGTCAAAGTAGGAAATGTCTTTTCCGTACTTTTTCATCCCACAGTAGACGTACATCAAGGGTTTGCGTTATCTCTTACCCTATACACAATATTCTTTTATGATATTTCCAGTATTACGTAACCCGGATTGTTAGTGGCACAATCTCCGAACTTCTGCAACTGAGCCAAAAGGTGGAAAGCCTCCGTGGACCCCACGAAAACCTAATCAATCCTTCAGTTACCGAGACAATACCAACCTCAACCTATTCGTGCAGAATGTAACCACATCACTCAGCAACGAATGACTAACACTCCAATGCGAAGTATATTTACTAAAACTCTAAACTGGATTCCCAACATGCCCAAAGGACACTAATCAGAATGCGTGACCGTGTAAACCTACTGCGCGTCCTCAAGGGTCGAGTCTGTGGTTGCCATTCCAAAACATTACAACACACCTACATTCGGCTTGTTATAGATCAACGAACACCCTTATATATGAATATTTCACGATCTCGTCGATGCTTTATTGCTTCGTGTAGATACCGAATCCTTAGACGCATATACATATCACATTACAGAGACTCCAGTAACCTCACTATACAACACGCAAACATTCTCGCCACTACAGAGAGAATACAAACAATATAAAGAAATGTTGCACACGGTACAATTTCGGTGACACTACTCCTACCAAGAAAATACTTACCACTTCCCACAACTACCGCTTTCGTCCATTTCCATGAAAAAAGCTAAACCTAAGTCCAAACACCCATCCGGTACTCTAACCCAACTCCTTGACAATTTCCCCAAGTAGATCAAAGAATCCACCTCAAAAAAATTTAGCACTCGTGATTGTAATCAATACAATACTACAAACACAACGCAACACCAGCATTAGAAGCATCGCCACAGCTGAAGAGGTCAAATATCGTTGAGCAGTCCACAGCAAAGAACAACATCAGCATACGCTTGACTTACTAATGAGCATACTAACAAAAAAAAAACGGCTAGTGCGAGATTCCCAAACTCTATCATTAAACAACCCATATTTGTCTTAATACTTAATGTGCTGTTATGATTACTAGTCTGGAAGTTTTTTTGACAGTATTTTAACTAGAGGAATAATTTCGTGATGTCGCATTGGATTAACAATACACATGCCGTAGGTTTAAATATACTTTTATTCGATATATTATAACATTGAAAATTTTAGCTTCAACAGCTATCAGTAACTAAAACGCACGCCTTAACTGCATTAAAGATCAACGCTTATTTTAATGTTAGTGTAAAGTTACCACTTAGCTGGGAAATAATACTCCTTACGCGAAGTAACAACAGTTTGAAAACGGTAACTTATTTAGATACTACAGTATAAACAATGACATGCTTACGAAAGTTTAAAAGTATAAAAAATAGATATTAGGCGAAAGGTAAAAATACCATGGAACAAGACTTCCTTAAACCGCGAAATCCTGCGATACCTACTAGTCCTGTGAACCTACTAACGAATATATACAATCGATGTATTACAGTGTCCTACTTCAGACGGCCTAGAAATCTGCTTCTACTGTCATGCTCCCCAAATCCATCTCCGACTAAACAATTCCCTCTTCCTGAAGACCCATGTCCCTCCGAGATTGTCTTGAAAAATTATTTAAGCATTCTGTCATGACAACTTGGAAACTACCTAGAACCCAATAATATTAGGTATCCCAGTACATTTTTTCCAAACCCTTGCTCTCATTGTTGACCAATTGGTGAGTACGAGTACGACTCAAAGTAGGAAATGTCTTTTCCGTACTTTTTCATCCCACAGTAGACGTACATCAAGGGTTTGCGTTATCTCTTACCCTATATACAATACAATATTCTTTTATGATTTCCGGTATTACATAACCCGGACTGTTAGTGGCACAATCTCCGAACTTCTGCAACTGAGCCAAAAGGTGGAAAGCCTCCGTGGACCCCACGAAAACCTAAGCAATCCTTCAAGTTACCGAGACAATACCAAACTGAACCTATCCGTGCATAATGTAACCACAACACTAAACATCGAATGACTAAGACTCCAATGCGAAGTATATTTACTAACATTCTAAACTGGATTCCCAACGTGCCCAAAGGACACTAATCAGAATGCGTAACCGTGTAAACCTATTGCGCGTCCTGAGCGGTCAAGTCAGTGGTTGCCACCCCAAAACATTACAACACACCTACATTCGGCTTGTTATAGATCAACGAACACCCTTATATATGAATATTTCACGATCTCGTCGATGCTTTATTGCTTCGTGTAGATACCGAATCCTTAGACGCATATACATATCACATTACAGAGACTCCAGTAACCTCACTATACAACACGCAAACATTCTCGCCACTACAGAGAGAATACAAACAATATAAAGAAATGTTGCACACGGTACAATTTCGGTGACACTATTCCTACCAAGAAAATACTTACCACCTCTCACAACCACCGCTTTCGTCCATTTCCATGAAAAAAAGCTAAACCCAAGTCCAAACACCCATCCGGTACCCTAACCCAACGCTTTGACGACTTCCACTAGTAGATCAAAGAATCCACCACCAAAAAATTTAGCACTCGTGATTGTAATCAATACAATACCCCAACAATGGAAGCATCACCAAGAAGAGGACATCAACATATGCATTACTTACTGATGAGCATAATAACAAAAAAAGCGGCTAATTCGAAATGCGTGTGTGTCAAAACTCGGTCACTAAACAACCCCTATTGTTCTTAATACTTAATGTAGGTACTGTTAATGATTCCTAACTAGAGTAACGATTTCGTGACGTTGCATTGGATTAACAATAAACGCGCGATACATTTAAATATGTCATTATTTGATATATTACAACATAGAAAAATTTTAACTTCAAGATTTAACGATAAGTAAAAGCCCTCATCTAAGTGCATGTCAAGATCAACACTTATTTTAATGTTGGTGTTAAAGTGTAAAGTTACCACTTAGCTGGGAAAATAACTGCATCTTATGGGAAGTAATAACAGTTTTAAAACGGTAACTTATTTAGACACTACTATATAAACATTGACTTGTTTAAGAAAGTTTAAACTGGATATTGAGGCGAACGATAAAAATGCTGCTTTACTTATTGTTCCTTTAAGGTTCTACAAAATCACATCTGCACCAAGAGAACAAATATATTGCTAACGTCTAAATTTTATGCACAATCGATACTAGCGGAAATTTATACGATGCGGTTGTATTGATAAAAAGTTTTTGTAGTTTATGTTAAAATTTCACTGAATATTTTTTTAGGTTTATTCTATATAATGAAAATCATGCAAATAACAAATTTAGAGATTATGAACCATTAGTCTATACATTTCCATTAAAATAAAGTTTGCGTTACGGCTTGAAGTACGTTTTCAACTTTTTAGTTTTCTCATGTTAATATGAAACAAATTAAGCTTTACGCAACAGAGGTTGACTTCCCAACAGTCCTGAACTATAATGAACTGGTGTAATAATTTTCTGGGGACATAAACAGAAATTGCACAAGCATTACCTTAAATACTAGTAGTAGTATCAATTACGTTAGCGAATTGAGTTATTAGTTTTCTGCAAACGTTATAAGTCGTAGCTGCACTTTGCTTTAGAATTTGCAATAATTTATATTTCCCCAAAGGCAATGTAAACATTTTGGCTGGAAATAATAAATTTTAAGAAATAATAATTACTAATTATCCGTTTGTTTTTACAAACAACTGGAATTTTTTGTTACTAGAAATAAGACTATACGTACATCGAGTTTATTCATACCCAGGTGCACAATGTTTCCTTCTAATTTGAGTTTATAGTATGATTATTGTCTAGCGTAGTAAAAGCTCCTTTAAATTTATTTGCACTTAGTAAGGAAAACACTACACCATATCCTGGTCTCCTTAAAACAAAGGTAATACAGCCGTACTTACTAAATAAAAATTATTGAGCAAGAAAAAGGGATTAGTAAGGAGTTTTTTCCTACTTGAAGTATTTTCGTAAATGAGAAATCCTATTTTTTTGGAAAACACATGTTATTTGGTATTTTACATTTCAACCGTTACTACAAAGTAAGTAATTAATATCTTAAGCACCACAGGCAACCATGTTTCGTTAGATATCGCGAGTGACAAAATTAAAATATCTGTTTAATACTCTATTCTTTTTTACTTGTAGCTGGTGCCTTATAGGTAAACTTCGTCTATAAAATGTATTTATCATATTATATGGCGAGCAAATGTGCACATTTTAGAATTGTTATTGAATGTACAGAATGGTCCAGAAGAGTAGGGCAAGGCAAAGTTAGTGTTTACTAATGGAACACCCTGTATATCATTTGATTTTAGATTTTATCCAAAAAATTGCATTTACAGGTATAACTATTATTATGTACCATCTTATGTTTTCTTAGGAAAACTTTTATATTTGGTCTATGAAAGACCAAGCTCAAGCCTATAATCTGAAGAAGAAATATTAGAGATAAATGCTACAGGGTTTTCAAAATACGTGTTCAAATCTGCGAAACTTGAAATTTAAAAATATAATTTTTTTTAATAGAACACCCTGTATTTTTTCGCTGTGTTAAAAATAATTAAAAAGCACACGATTCTTCATAAGTATGCCTACCTCTTCCTGTTTTTGAGTTTTTTTATTTTTCTGTTTTATTCAATATTCATTCAATCATTCATATTATTCACAGTAACCATTAAATTTGGAAACAAGAGAGACAAAACGTTGCACTAACTACTAAACGCTAACATAGACATAAATTACCTCTAACAGAAAAGATACCACGTTATCATAAGACCTTGATATAAAATAAACGAGCATTTTGATGTCATTGGATAATTCGACAGTAACTAATGAATTCTTCTTAAAATACGTCCCTCTGCAGAATTTATACATCTAGTCATTTTATTACGTTTTTCTTCACGTTTCTCAGCATCTCCAGTGTTATCGTCCCACAAGCGCCTCGTACCCAATGTTCCATATCTTCTTTTGCAGTGGAAAATGTGACGTATATACGTTTTGAAGTAGATACGGCCAGTCAGGAGAGCGATAAAAATTCGGTTCTGTAATTCTATTGTGGAGAATGCCGCGCTAAACATTTATGGACCGGTGGTTTTGATTTTGCATGTGTCGGATCGAAACTAGATTATCTAATGTGTAATAGTGCGTAATAGTGCATATTATGACGAATTACACCATCGTTGGATCTAAACGTAGCCTCATCAGAAAATAATATAATATAAAAAGTTTCGATCAATCTCAAATTGAGCACTAATCCACTGGCAAAAGTTTACTCGTCTTTCGAAACCATCATTGCATAATTCCTGGTGTAACACAATATAGTTGGGATGATACTTATATTTTCTAGTTGCTCGATTGACAGTTGATTGTGACGTTTCGCATGATACTACTATCTGACGTCTACTGATATGCGGGATTTCTTCAATATGTAGCAGAATCTCAAGTCCATTTTCTTGGACACTGATATTTTTACTCACCACTTTGGGTTCTACATAATCCACACTGCTAGTGGAATATCGAATATCTCCATCAAATTTTCAAGTGGTTGGCATCAAACATATTACTTCATTCTGTATAACCTTTGAGTAAGAAGACAACTTGTTTGAGCCTCTCCTAACACATAAACCATATAAGCTAATTTAGTTTTACTGTTAAACTTGCAATCTTAAGTGGCTATCAAAATGCAACAACAGTTCGACAAGTCAGATACTTGTCATGGGAGAAATTGTTTTTGTGGCCACTGGGAAAAATCACAAGGAAAGCCATTGAAATATTGAATAACATAACAAAATTAAGATAACTCAAAAACAATTAGAGATAGGCATAGGATATACTTATAAATAATTGTGTGGTTTTGATTCTCTTTAACACAGCATAAAATATATATGTTTGAGAAAAGTAAAATGTTTGAATTTCACGTTTCGCAGTTTTGAACATATGTTTTGAACACCCTGCAGTATTCATCTTAATATTTATTCTTCAGAACATAGGATTAATCTTGGTCTTTTCTTGGTCCAAATATAAAAGTTTTCCAAACAAAACACAAGATGGTATAATGATATACCTATAAATACGATTTTTTTGGATAGAATTTGAATTATTTCAAAACCCGTAAATTTTACTTGCTATATAAATAACGTTTTACAATTTCACATAGAATCCAAAAATTCAATGGTATACCTAGTGTTCCATTAAAAAAATATTAACATTGTTTTGCCTTGCTTCTTGGGAATACCCTGTATAGTCAAGAACAATTTTGAAATGTGCACTCTTGCTAGTCATATAATATGATACGATATGATATGATAAATTTTATTGCAAAGCTTACCTATAAATCAGCAGTTTACTTTACTCTATTGTTGAATCGTGGTACATACCGTGCCAATTACTGCGTCAGATTTAACGTTTTGTTGATAAAAATTCAAATATTTTAAAAACTTTTTCGTAATACTACTCTGCATTAGAATATGATGTAATACTTATACAAATATGTTCCATAATGCCATTAATGAAATTTTTGTTCATTAACAGGCAACAATTTTTCTGAAAACAAAAGAATTTGCCCCATGCTGCAAAAGACAGAAATCTCTAAATAATTGTAATTATCATCACTACGTATCATCAGCATTATGAAATTATGGCTTAAACTACCATGCGCGCGCGCGTGTGTGGGTGTGTGTGTATGCGTGCGTGAGTATATATATATATATATATATATATATATATATATATATATATATATATATAGTATATAGTACATAACTATTTTGACTTGGAATTATGGCTGAGGTTATATTCCCGGGAAAATGAATTTTTGCAATAGTTATGAAAAATCTGGCAACGGCATTATTAATTAGCAACATAATTTAGTATACCATAGCAATTTTAAAGGTCACCGGTATCACAACCACTATAAATACTCAAAATTTTTGAATGTGCTTTGCTACGCCAGCGTAGTGAGGAAGCCATTCTCCTCATAATGTAGGGTTTATGTATAATTCTAGCGTAACAATACATTATATATATATATATATATATATATATATATATATATATATATATATATATATATATATATATATATATATTTCACCTCCTTTATATACTTAGTAATGATGAACGACAGAATATGTGGTTGCATCCGGACGGTGCCCCTGCGCTCTACCACCGCGAGGTATGTGATAATTATCCTCAAAAATATATTAGGCGAGGAAGTTTTGCCCAGTGTCCTCGAGGTCGTGCGAGTTTACCGCATTAGATTTCTTCTTCCGGGGGTATATTAAAGAACGCTTATACGTCACATTTTCCACTGCAAAAGAAGGGATGGAACATTGGATACGAGGCGCTTGTGGAACGATAACACTGGAGATGCTGAGAAACGTGAGGCAAAATATAATAAAATGACTAGATGTATAAATTCTGCAGAGGGACGTATTTTAAGAAGAATTCATTAGTAACTGTTAAATTAGCCAATGACATGAGAATGCTCGCTTATTTTATATCAAGGTCTTATGATAACGTGGTATATTTTCTGTTAGAGGTAATTTATATCCATGTTAGCGTTTAGTAGTTAGTATATATATATATATATATATATATATATATATATATATATATACACACACATATTTCTGGTTTCAATTTGAGAATCATGAAATGGCACCCGAGTTAACAAAAATGAAGCATCAATTCTATTAAGAGTTAGCATCCTGAGTAGGTTAGCTATTTGCAGCTCTCTACGATCAGATAATGATGACATGAAATGGCGTAAGGCAAGGCTACTGTAACTGATGCTTTGTTCGGGATACGCATAGTCAACTTTGAAGGAGAAAAATTTTAGGAATTTCTTGTGGATACCATCTAAAGACAAGCGATGTGAAATTAATAGGGTACCACATTAAATTGGGATATTAAAGTTTACAAATAACGTAAGCGTAGTAAACGGTTTTAAAAGAGTAACGTCGGAGAAGTCGTTATGTTCTTATAACGAAACCCAAAGATCTGCTGGCAGATAAGCAGATTCTATAGATGTGTTCTAAAAACTTAAATTTGAATTAAACTTAACACCGAGATTTTGCTTTTTCTAGGAAGATCGGAATTGATTTTAGAATGCGATAGTATCGGTGTAGCTTGACGTGAATAAGAAACAATACAGCATTCCTAGGCTATTGCAAGAACACCAGCGAACTAGAACATCAATACTGTCTTGTAGTAGCTGTCCATCCTGCCTTGAAGTAAGTTCACTGTAGAGTTTAACATCATTAGCATAGGTTGTTACATTCATTACTTTTGCTGTATTATTAAGTAAATTTTGCGATCTATTAGAATTAATGAATTCTCGTGTTTCTTTAAATTTTCTATTTCCCGAAAAATAATAACATTTCTCTTAGTTTATCCCTGTAGTTTCTTGAATATATTACGCTTCACAGTTAAAACATTTCTGAATAATTAGATAAACCTTTTGATGGTCACTTATATGTTATATTTCAACTTCATGTGTTGGGTGTCACTGGTATATATCCGTTTGACATTTGCATATTTGACTTTTAATTTCATTTATTTCCGGTCTGTGCTTGGCGAAGGAAAAGCCATTTTGTGTTTCCTAAAAGAAAATGTAAATTTCTGGACTTTATTAGCCCATCGATTATTATCGGTTTATAACATTTTTCTAAATTTTGTGCCAATTCACTATGATTAGTGGGGACAAACGATTTATATCGGATATGTAGGAATACTCAAACAGGTGAGCTTTTGTCACGCTTGGTTTTTGTTCTTCTACCACGTTTTACTTTCAGGAAATTGATCTGATTCGATTCAAGAATTAAATCCATTAACTAAATCAATAAACAAATTAGCTAAAGGGGTTAAACTTAACCTTACAAATTTCTCTAACTACGAAGTTCTGTTTATACTTTAGATTGGCTGGTAAGAATGTAACAACCTACTTAAACGGTTGCTAGCTTTATTTTTATTTTAGGGGAACTCATACTCGAAATTAACTGAATCCATTTCTCAACGTTACTAAATAATACTTTTCTGATTCTTTACCTCATCGAAGGTAAGATTGCTATTCATGCTTTCATTTAACTGTATATATTTAATTTTAGAGGTAATTTTTCGGATGCTCTACAATTACTTTTCGTATGCTATACAATTACTTTTGGTAAGCTATACAATATACCTTTGGTATGCCACATGTTATACTTCTCGTATAAAATCTAAATATACTGGGATGCTGTGTAAATATATATACATTTGTATATAATTCGTATACTGTTTCGCTGATGAAGTGTGTTACTTATTGCCTAATTAGCAAGAAATTTGACGTCCACACCTGTGAAAATTTGGAATTGTAACTTTCCGACAGGCTGGGATGTACAGATAAGTTATAAATTACTCGTATTCAGTGCCTTTAGGATACTTTTGGTTAATCTGTGACCAATCCTAAAAGTTGTATAGATTTATGTGCATATTTGTGATAACTTTAAGTGCTATTGCACAAATTTTTGAGCTTTACAGTAAATTGCTTTGGGTAAAATGTTTGAGTATAAAATAGCATGGCTATTGTTAATGTATGTAATTAAACACTGTTTTGTAAGAAACTGTGTAACTGGATGCATTCAGCTCAACAGATTCGAGTTAAAGGTTTTATAACCATCTGATCATTTCTATTATTTTGTTTACTGTAAGTTATTCATAGCAATTGCATTATTACTATAATCTATTATTTATATGTGCCTTTACAACTTGGGGAATGCTTAAATTAACTGTTTACTGTATTTTACTAAAAACTATAAATCTTATGTTTTAGCATAACTTTCCAATTCTATCTAATGTTACTTTGCCATTTTTGAATGTAAATTTCACTGAATTTGATTTGCTAAATTCTAGTATTAGTTTCTTTGGGTGGCTTGCTATATTGTGCATTTAAAAGCACAAATATTTTATTTTTTGTGGGGAATGTAAGAAATTATTTATATATGTGTGTACATACAAATGCAAACTATATACTGCCATAATTAGGAATTAATATACCGCTTTTGTTTTGGGGACTTTCTACTTTATACTTATTTTTTTCCTAGTGCTCAGATCATTGACCATTTTCGTTACTTGGCTAGAAAAGTGGCAAATTACCTAAGTATCTAGGGCTGGCTGTTTAATCCTTCTAGCTGGCGCCCTTCTCTTCTCTTTCAGCTGTTTTACTGCGTATCACTGTGGGACCCATCCATCTCTACCGTGACCGAGCTACCGGCAAGTCCTATATTTAAAGGTATCTTCTCTGTTGGTGTAAGTTTTATCACAAAGTTTAAGTTTGCACGTAACAAGGTAAGTACTGAACATGTCAATGTGTGAATAATCTCATTAAAAAACAGTAAGAAAAGTAAGGGGCCCAGGCTGGATCCCGAAGAAGTTGTAACTTGATACGATGTGACCCCGTCAGCTTGCCCGCGCCAATCAAGGGCTTCTGTAAGAAACTGTGTGATTCAAGGTGAATTAATTGTTGGAACGGCTTAACAGTAGAGTAAATAGCATTATGAATTACTCACTCAAAGATTTTGACGAAATTATTGAGTATGGAAATTGGTCTGTAATTTTAATGCATGCATTG
Organism: Vesta saturnalis; assembly: GCA_036346205.1. Taxonomy (NCBI): domain Eukaryota; kingdom Metazoa; phylum Arthropoda; class Insecta; order Coleoptera; family Lampyridae; genus Vesta; species Vesta saturnalis. Next base: position 3,482,321 of record JARFJB010002341.1, on the reverse strand, counting down.
TCACCTTTTTTGTGGACAGAAGTAATTCTAGTAATCTTACATTTATCAGGAAAAGTAGAACCTTTGATGTCCAAGTTGATTATTATGTTTAAAATGAATAACTACTGCAATGAAAAAGAATTTTCAAAAAAGTTAAACGGTGTGAATAAAAAAATTGAAACTAATAAGTAGAACAATTATGTAGTTTAAAATACTAAATTATCAAATTAGAGTTACAATACCCCAATCTATAACAATTGTCTTTCGGTAATTATCCGGCACTCGTTTTCTATTGCCTTCCTCAAAAAATTTATATCTGGGTGGCGCATTTTATAAATTTTGCTTTGAAGATGGCCCCACAAGAAGAAGTCGCAAGAGACTAAATCAGAAGATCTGGAAGGCCAATTTATAGCACCACCTCTACCTATCCAACGATTTGGTAACGAATCATTAAAAAAATTCCTAACATATACACCAAAATGTGCAAGACAGCCATCTTGTTGAAACCAGATCTCTTGATTTTCTCTTGCAACTTCTTCTAATGTAGGTCCAACTTTGGTTACTAATAATTTCAAATTTAAAATTCATCAATTTCGAACGGATCAATAACGTTGTTGTTAAAAATCCCAGTTCAGATATTAAGTTTTTGCGGATGCTGATTTCGCGTACTACCATTTCTCTACAGAATACACTCTTAGTCAAAATCGAAAATCTGTTGATGACACTGGGCCTTGTAGAGGTGATATGATGTGCTCTCTAGCTATGTCCCATACCCATGTTTTAGATTAACATACTTCAGCAGCAATTTGTCTTAAAGTAATTGTCCGGTCCAAGTTTGCCGTCGCCTAAGCACGTTCTTCGATGTGATCGACTAACCCTATTTGTTGATTTTCTGCGATACAATTAATTTGAATTTGAATTTTGAGTGTTGGAACGATCAAAAATTTTATTTACCACCCCTAGATTCTGATTCGACAGAATATTTCCAGATCTTTCAAAATTTCTGCACATAATGGTGAATGGTGCTTAAAAACGGTACAGGTCTGTTATTAAAATTAACGGCAAACGAATCTCTAACCCTCCGTAAGCTACAACCACTGTAAAATGTTTTTACCGTGAAAATTCTTTCTTCATCGACAATATTGAACCACCAAATAGTTTTTAAAATTATTCGACACATTTGAAATAAATTGGAAATCGTGGCATATCGTATTTAAAAAACACCAAGTGTTTTAAACTAAATATTTCGTCTTTAGTACCTTTGTATGTGCAATCACTTTACCTTTTCATTGATATCATTAGCTTTCTGTCGATTGAATTGTCGAGTACGAATCTGCAAAAAAGTTAATTCCAACGTTAAATCCCTATAAGCGAGTTTGAGAGCGGACATATGATATATGGCTGAAGAGCATTTCCAATGCGGTTTTTAAAAATGCAAAAATTCAATAGGGCACCCATAACAAAAACAAAAGTTGCCTTTGGTCGTTTGCAACATAGTAGGTGTACAAAAGGTTTTGCTATTATTTTTATAGTCGCCGCATCCTCTTACCTATATCTTGAAAATTTGGAGACCTTAGCTTTCATAATAAAGAAAATGTGGTTCCTCGAAAATGCACATTTTTTGCTTTTCATCCTGTATCTACGTGACGGTATCGATTTGAAATAAAATAAACCTAGATCATTTTGGGCAGACAAATACGCAACTTTTACTCTATTGAGTTTGTATCTCTAATGGTTTGCAGTATTACCATGTACATCGTTCTACACTGGACCCACTGTATAGTAAGTTGCTCCTCGTCTTATTTAATTAATAAGAATTAAAGATTAAAAATGGGATAAGTTCAGCTCATGTTTCAAGGCTATAAGTTGAAATGTTAATTAATATGTTGAAGCAGTTTGGAAAGAAAATATTTCTCTGTGGTTTTGTCTTTAATAAGTTCAAATAAATTTAAAGAAGCTTTCATTGTGCTAGACTGTAATTACACAATAAAATCAAATTAAGTGGAAACTTGATGCAGGTAGGTTGAGTAAACTCGTCGCTCCTGCTTTTGTTATTAGCTAGAAAGCAAAACACAAAATGTTAATTATTATTATTATTGTTTAACCGTTACACCTTACGGTCTTTGGGGAAATACAAATTATCCTAAATTCGAATATATCTATCTAAGCACAGCGAAACTACAATCTGTAACGTAAGCAGGAAACTAGTAATTCAAAACATTAACACAATTAACTAACAATGATATACTATTTGTATCGAAAGTAACGAGTGAGCAATTTCTGTTTATGTTCCAAAAAAACCATTACATTTGTCAACCATTGCCTGTTCAATCACTAACTCGTCAGTCCATAACAGTTAAGGAGTCTAGGGAATTGCGGACGAAACTGTTACTTATACATTCACTTCTTGGGTTCGTATTCATTGCAGAAAATTTAAATGTTTTCGGATGCATTACTTTATCACTATTTCGGTGATTAGTAGAGAAAAAGTCTCTCAATCTATTTAATTTGTATTTGTATTAAATAAACCAAAAGAAAAATTATTCATTGAAATTTTAACAAAAACTGAGTACTTCTCCCTGTCTCAGACCCTCAATGGTTGCAAATTCATGTGTTTATTTATTTACAATACTTAGGAAGCTGCTAATGTTTACATAAAGGCTTTTTATGCAGTTAGTAAGGTTCCTATTTACTCCTCTCTTATTAAGGCTACCCCACGCTGTTCCCTTTGACATACTGTCAATTCAATTCAATATATATTTATTGTCCCATAATCGATATTTTACAAGTAGTATTTTATCGACATTCCTCTAGGTGTCCAATCAACGCCCTGTAGAAATGCTTACATTCCTGATTCAACAATAGTGCTCCTTAACTAGGGTAGGGAAGGGGCTCGCCGAGCTCCGGGGTAGTGTGAAACCCTGTGCAAGCAATCCTGAATCAAATAAAGAACACGCTGCTCCGCTTGCCTATATTAAGATGTTGGAGTCGTCGCCGAGGCGGCGGCTCCCTCATCTGTACTCGGGCTATTCCCTCGTCCTTTAATTAAGGACACCGCAGGTGCCTGTGTACGGGCCATTCCCGTACCCGTCCTAAATCGTATTGTCTAAGATGCGGCAATCGCATCTGTGCGTAAGCTAATCCTACGCCCGTTCCTACCTTCTTATCTTTAAATAAGCTACCTAGCGGCAGCTGTCCGCCGGATAATCCTGCGGCCGCCTATTCCTAATTTAAGAATTACTCTAAACCTGCTCAGATGCAGGTTGTGAAGCGGACTGCCCGCCTCCCGCCCTTATGTTCCTTATCTAAAGGCGTCACATGATACCTGTACGCGGCCTAACACCGCGCCCTTTCCCTATATTTCTTAACTAAGACCCCAATGGGAGCCCGAGCGACGGCTACTCCGACGCCCCGTGCCTATTTCTTAAATCTACCTTACGAAATACTTAAGAATCCTGGGCTTCCGGGCGTAGTGATACTCGTGCCCTCTATTTAAATTAATATTAAGTATCTATTCTAAGTAAGTCGCCCTTGTTCCACGTAGTGGTAAGGCGGCTGTACGCACGCAACTCGCGTCCGTATCATTACTCTTATTCTATTTAAAACTTCCTTCTCCCCAGAGTTGGAGCGGGGAAAAGAAAATTTGTGCGATGGTGAAGCCTTCGCCCGTTTTAGTTACTTAATCTACGTTCTTAAAACTACTTAACTAGGATACCCCGATTTCGCCGAAACTAGAAAATCAAAGGTATCATACACGAGCCACGCCCGTGTTCGTATACGCTAACTAAGAACACCGTCCTTTCGGTGGCAGGCGTCGAAAGGAAGATGCCTGTGCACGACTGGTGTCGTACCCGTTCCGTACTCTAAGATGCCGCCGCTCTCGGTGAACCGAGAACGGCGGCATCTGTCGAGTGAAGCCCGTGCCCGGGAGGCTACCGCTAAGGATTTGCATACGACGGCTACAGTCGGCGGCCGCAACTCCTGTGCGCGAGTGAGGCCCGCGCCCTCGAGAGATAGCGCTAAGGGTCCGCGTTCGCCGGATACAGTCGGCGACCGTGGTTCCTGTGTGCGAGTGAGGCCCGCACCCATACATGCATAAGGTACGCGCCCTTTCCGACGACGGAGCTTATAGTCTCCGTCACCGGAAACGGCGCCGCCTGTACGCGAGTGAAGCTCGCGCCCTCGACGCTACTTATCTAAGTCGACGCTTTTCCCTTGAAGGAAATGCGTCGACTGTACGCAAGTGAAGCTGCCCGTCCGGTCAAACCTACTCAAGCACTAGCACTTTTCCGTCATTTCCGCAGGATAAACACTGTCACTCGCGGTCACTAGCACTAGCACTTTCACTAACACCGTCGCCCCCACGTCGCTCCGACTCCGTGGCTGCTCCGGTGGTCCTTATCCGCTACTCCTTCCCGTCGATTCGATGCCCTCGGAAGATCGGCGACCTCCAATAAAAAACTTGGCAACTTCCACTTGACCCGAAACGATGCCGTGGATGGACCTTCGTTCGCCCGTCGTTTCCTTACGAGCGACATCCGGTTGACGCAAGGTCCGCACCGTCCTGCGGCTTCTTCCGCCCCGCATCCCACCCACGGCAACCATTCGCAAGACCTTAAAATAGTTTGCGCGCGACATGAGGAAACTTGATGCCGCACGCGCGCCCGCCACTGTCAAATCCGGTTTATATATTGTCCCAATCGGTAATAAAGTCATAATCGGTAATGTGTCACAATAGGTAAAAGACGCGATTTTTACTAATAACGACCCGGATTACACTACTCGCGCAACGTTCGGTTTAAGTCTCTGCACTTGTTTCGCGAATTTAGATAGTTCCGTCCACCATTCCCGTTCGCCCGCCATCGCCGTGATTTCCTCCCACGTTTGTGGCCACCGTAGGCCCGCGCCGACCAGTCTCGTATCCGCCAACCTTCTAGCGCCTTCCTCGATCTCACAATCGAAAATTATGTGACCGGAGTCTTCGGTGCACACCGTTCGTCTTCGGTCTTCCCGAATCTTTTTAGGTAACTTCCGGTTCCGCCGTGCCCCGTTACGAGCTGGACTGTAAAGGGGTCCAACTCGGGTGCAGTAAATATCCTCTGTGCGACGTCCGGTAGAAACCTGAAGGTTAAGCGGCCGGTCGCCGCGCCGGTCCATCTTCCCTGCCATCTTTCCATTGTCCTGTTTAACAGTAACCTCTTTACCGTGGTCATCGGAATCTTGGCGTAGGCGATCCGCGCGTTGTCGTCCCTAGCTGCTTCCTTTGCGAGCCGGTCTGCCCTCTCGTTTCCGGGGTTTCCGGCGTGTGCCTTCACCCAATGTAGCTTGACGGCCGACACCGCCGCTACCCGACGTAACAGTAGCCAGGCCTCCGCCACGAGTTCGGTAGGCCTAGAGACATTTGTCAGAGCGAGCAGTGCGGCTTTGCTGTCCGACAGGATGGATATTTCCGGGACGTCTCGCAAATGTCCCAGCGCGTACCCTAGGGCTTCGACGATCGCGACCAGCTCGCCCTGGAAGTTGCTGCAACCCTCGTCAGCCTTACTCCGCCGCTAGCTATTTCCTCCCACCTCGGTATATTACGTACGCCGCTCCCGTTCCCCCTTCCGATGCCGAGCCGTCCGTGTAGCACCTGACGTCGGCCGCTCCCTCCTCTCCGATGTAGAAGTCGGAGGATGAAGCCACGTCGGCCGGATGCCCCAATTCGCCGGCGTCGACCCTCGTTTCGGCCGTTCTGTTCGCGTATCCTAGTCCGCCGAGTACTCTCCCGCTTGCCCTTCCGCCTCTTCGGGCCGCTGCACGGTCTCTTTCGTCCTGTAACAAAAAATCTAGCGGCAATAACGTGCTTACGACTAATACTGCTTCGGTTGATACCGTCCTATACGCCCGGGCCGTCATCACGGCCATCGTTCGTTGCGCGCTTAAAAGTTTATTTCGTTCCTTTACGCCTAGTCTTTCTCCCCAAATTTCTGCCCCGTATAATGCAGCCGGCTGTATAGCGCCTTCATATATACTTTTTAGTGCCGCTCCCTTGATTCCCCAGGTTAATTTCGCGGCCGCTCCTATTTTATTCCCTATCTGTTTTCCCTTTGCGCTCGCGTATTTAATGTGTTCTTTCCAGTTTAACCTGTTATCTATCAGGACGCCTAAATATTTAATAAACTCCTTGCAGCGAATTCTTTCGTTACCCAACCTAAACGATGGTTTCTGCTGGTTTAAGTGTTTCCCGTAAAATACCCCTTCCGACTTATTCGCGTTAAATTCGAGTTTAAACTCGCGTCCCCACGCGACTAACGTTTCAAGTGCAGTGTTCGTTACGCTTTTTAACCGTTTATATTGGGCGGCCGTTGAGATTAATAACGTGTCGTCGGCGTATCCTATTAGGCTGCATCCCGGAGGCAGCCTGGCTCTGAATATAGTGTCATATATTATCTTCCAATATACCGGCCCGGTACAGCTTCCTGTGGACATCCGCGTTCTACCCACCTCATCGCAACCTCGTTGGTCAGTTGCACCTGCGCCGTCCTGTTCTTGAAGTAGCTTCCGGCGATCTTGATTAAATTCCGAGGTAGTAGGAGTCTCTGCATCTCCCATCCTATCGCCGGCACCCAGGCGCTATCGAAAGCGCCTCGGATGTCGAGCGATATGACGGCAGTAATCCCCTCGCTCTCGCCGCTTTAACTTCCCGAACTGCCTTCCTTATCGCGTCTACGGTGGTCTTTCCCGAGCTGAATCCAAATTGATTTGGGTTAAATCCTCCCGCGGTTTTACGTGGTGTTCTATACGCGTCGCTATTATTCTGTCCAGGGCTTTTCCTATGACTGGAAGTAAACTTATTGGCCGGTAGGTTTTAGGGTCCGTGGCGTCGCTTCTTCCCGCTTTCGGAATGAATCGCATCGTTTGTAATTTCCAGCATACCGGAAATATTCCCTGTCCAAACACGAGTTGAAAATCTTCAACCAGACATCCGGCGTAGCGTCCAGCGCTTTTAACGCCGCGTCCGGTGGGATCCGTCGTGTCCCGGTGCTTTTTGGTGCTCATGCGTTTCAATGCTTTTCGGATTTCCTCCGCGGTGATGCTTCGGTCGTCCGGTCCGCACATTCCCGGTGTTTCGTGCGCCTTCCTTATTGCCCGGTGAACGTTCGTTTATACCTTGCTCTTATCTCGCGAAATTCCCGTATCCTTTCTTCTCGTCTTCCCGGGATTTGTTCACTAGAACGTAAGTTCTAGTGGGAATTAAGGCAACAATACGTAGCGTTTGTGAGAGAGTATGAAGCGATGGGTCACATGACCAAAATAACCAATTTAGAAGAGGAGCCTGACAATAACTATTATCTACCACATCATGCTGTCCTCAAGGAGGATAGTATGGCTACAAAATTGCGAGTAGTGTTTGATGCGTCCGCGAAAACGACGACGGGGAGATGTTATCGTTTGAACACGGTCACATATGGTACAAAGGGTGCGTCCTTTTTATCAATTCGTTGCCTTCAGAAATTAGCTCACGAGAATGCCCATCAATATATGCACGCCTCGAAAATTATCCTAAAGGATTTCTACGTAGCTGACTTGCTCACGGGAGCAAATACAATTGAACAAATCATACGCGTACACGATGAGATTATAAAAATCCTAAAGAGGGGTTGTTTCTGTTTAAGAAAGTGGGTTTTAACTAAATCAAAGGTTTTGAAAGGAGTTCAAAATTCTGAAGAATCTATGATTTTGCAATTTGGCCCACAAGAAGGTACGAAACCTTTGGGACTAGTATGGGTGGCCGTTTCTGATATAATAAGCTATAACACACGCGCACACGCGTAAACGCGCACACGCGCACACGCGCACGCACACGCACACGACACGCCACGACACGCACGCACACGCTGCACGCACACGCACACGCACGCACACCCACACCCACACCACCCACACACACCACACGCACACGCACGCACACACACACACGCACCGCGCCCGTGCGCCCGCGAGACCGACCGCGCGCCGCGCGCCATCGTGCGCACACGCACGCGCACGCCACACCACACCCACACACCCGCACACCCGCACACCGCACACCCGCACACCACGCACCCGCACACGCACACGCACCGGCACACCGGCACACCGGCACACCGGAACACCGGCACACCGGCACACCGGCACACCTGCACACCGGCACACCGGCACACCGGCACACCGGCACACCGGCACACACGCACACACGCACACACGCACACACGCACACACGACACACCACACACACACGCACACACGCAACCACCACGCACACCACACACGCACACACGACACCACACACACACACCACACGCACACGCACACGCACACGCAACACCACACACATGCACACAGCACACACGCACACACATATTGAATTAGACTCCGACCTCAATACTGAAGGTTTTATAGCAGCTTTAAAGCGCTAGGAGGGGACAACCCTCGAGATTTTATTCATATAATGCCACAAACTTTGTTGGGGCTGATGCAATTTAAAAAATGTATGCGGTCCTTAAAAGTCGCAGCCTAATAAAACAGGACTGACAAGCTTGACACACATTATTGACATTTACGCTACCCCGTACCTCAACACTTTGGGGCTGTGGGTGATGAGCGGACGGGCTGGTGTATGGTGGAAGCGCTAGGAGGGACGGAGACGCACGTCGAGAGTGTACGTATAGGTAGACTGCACAGAGTGACTGTGTGTTGAGGAGCTGAGGTGCAGTAGAGTAGCGAGTCACTGTGGCAAGGTCGCAGCCTACTGAACGGAGTGCGACTGGCTGTGACATCGGAAGTGTATGTGGACTTGTATGTGCATCGGTCTGCAATGGTGCTGGTGGTGAGTGGTGAGTGAGTCGGTGGTGGTGAGGTGAGTGGGGTGAGTGGTGGTGGTGGTGAGTGGTGAGTGAGGTAGTGCGGAATGGTGGTGGTGGGGTGAGTGGGTGAGTGAGTGAGGGTGGTGAGTGAGTGAGTGGGTGAAGTGAGTGAGTGGTGGTATGAAGTGAGCTGAGTGAGAGTGAGTGGTGGTGAGTAGTGTGGTGGTGAAGTGGAGTGTGGGTGGTGGATGACGGTGTGGGTGAGGTGGTGGAGTGGTGGGTGGGTGTGAGTGGCTGGGTGAGGTGGTGGTGGGTGGGTGAGTGGGTGAGTGAGTGAGTGAGTGGTGAGGGTGAGTGAGTGGTGAGTGAGTGAGTGAGTGAGTGAGTGGTGAGTGGTGACGGTGAGTGGTGGTGGTGAGTGAGTGGTGAGTGAGTGAGTGAGTGAGTGGTGGTGGTGAGTGAGTGGTGGTGGGGTGGGGTGAGTGGTGGTGGGGTGGTGAGTGGTGAGTGAGTGAGTGGTGGTGGTGGTGAGTGGTGAGTGGTGGTGGTGGTGAGTGAGTGGTGGTGGTGGTGGTGAGTGAGTGAGTGAGTGGTGAGTGGTGGTGGTGGGTGGGTGGTGGTGGGTGGGTGGGTGAGAGTGGGTGGTGGTGGTGGTGGGTGGTGGGTGAGTGAGTGGTGAGTGGTGGTGAGTGGTGGTGAGTGAGTGGTGGTGGTGAGTGAGTGGTGAGTGGTGAGTGAGTGAGTGAGTGAGTGGTGGGTGGGTGGGTGGGTGGGTGGGTGGGTGGGTGGATGGGTGGTGGGTGGGTGGGTGGGTGGGTGGGTGGGTGGGTGAGTGGCTGGGTGGGTGGGTGGGTGGGTGGGTGGTGGGTGAGTGGTGAGTGGTGGTGGTGGTGAGTGGTGGTGAGTGGGTGAGTGGTGAGTGGTGGTGGTGGTGAGGTGAGTGGTGGTGGTGGTGAGTGAGTGAGTGAGTGAGTGAGTGGTGAGTGGTGGTGGTGAGTGGTGGTGGTGGTGGTGAGTGGTGGTGGTGGTGGTGAGTGAGTGAGTGGTGAGTGGTGAGTGGTGAGTGAGGTGAGGTGGTGAGTGGTGGTGAGTGAGTGAGTGAGTGAGTGAGGAGTGAGTGAGTGAGTGAGTGAGTGAGTGGTGGGTGGGTGGGTGGGTGGGTGGGTGGGTGGGTGGGTGGGTGGGTGGGTGGGTGGGTGGGTGGGTGAGTGGTGAGTGGGTGAGTGAGTGGTGAGTGAGTGAGTGAGGGTGGTGAGTGAGTGAGTGAGTGAGTGAGTGAGTGAGGAGTGAGTGGTGAGTGAGTGAGTGAGTGAGGGTGAGTGAGTGAGTGAGTGAGTGAGTGAGTGAGTGAGTGAGTGAGTGAGTGAGTGAGTGGTGAGTGAGTGAGGAGGAGTGAGTGAGTGAGTGAGTGAGTGAGTGAGTGAGTGAGTGAGTGGTGAGTGAGTGGTGGTGAGTGAGTGAGTGAGTGAGTGGTGAGTGAGTGAGTGAGTGAGTGAGTGAGTGAGTGAGTGAGTGGTGAGTGAGTGAGTGAGTGAGTGAGTGAGTGGTGAGTGAGTGAGTGAGTGAGTGAGTGGTGGTGGTGAGTGGTGAGTGAGTGAGTGAGTGGTGAGTGAGTGGTGAGTGGTGAGGTGAGTGTGAGTGAGTGAGTGAGTGGTGGTGAGTGAGTGAGTGAGTGGTGAGTGGGAGGAGTGAGTGAGTGAGTGGTGAGTGAGTGAGTGGTGAGTGAGTGAGTGGTGAGTGGTGAGTGAGTGAGTGAGTGAGTGAGTGAGTGAGTGGTGAGTGAGTGGTGAGTGAGTGGTGAGTGAGTGAGTGAGTGGTGAGTGAGTGAGGTGAGTGAGTGAGTGAGAGTGAGTGGTGAGTGAGTGAGTGAGTGAGGAGTGAGTGGGAGTGGTGAGTGAGTGAGTGAGTGAGTGAGGGAGGGAGTGAGTGAGTGAGTGAGTGAGTGAGTGAGTGAGTGAGTGAGTGAGCGAGCGAGCGAGCGAGCGAGCGAGTGAGTGAGCGAGCGAGTGGGTGAGTGAGTGAGTGAGTGAGTGAGTGAGTGAGTGTGTGTGTGTGCGCGTATGCGCGTGTGCGCGTGTGCGCGTGTGCGTGTGTGTGCGTGTGCGCGTGTGCGCGTGTGTGCTTGTGTGTGTGAGCGTGCGTGCGTGTGTGTGTGTTTAGTATTATTAATTGATTTATAGTTTTCTTTAACACATGTATATTATATCGTAAGAAAGGCCCTTAATTTCGTGACATTTCGGAAGGTTACGGTTTTAAACGAAAATTTATTTTTAAGTTAGGTAGTTAAACCACTGAATCTGTTCAATAAGCATGTGGTTACGCAATATAAAGATTTAATACTACTAAGAGTTGTATTTATACAAAAAGTAGTGACATAAACATGAACAATGGCGATGAAGGTCGATATCATTTTTCTGGTTAATTCCATTAGGAGATTAAAATTTGGGTGATAAGTTCCTTATTAAACAAGGGTGGATACCACATGGTGGTTTTTGACATATTTGTAGGGGGGTGAAATTAAGGGTTAAAGAGAAGTGGAGGGTAATGGAACGTTTTTAACCATACGAGCTCAAAATTTCTTGTAGAAATATGGAGCCCACATTTTTTATAGTTTCAGTATTTGTAGGGATAAAATACAGGGTCGGCTTGGTTAGGAGCGACATCCAATATTATCTGATCTACTACTAGTGGAGACTTCATGTTCGACAAATAGACGCATGGGTGCATTTCAATTTTTAAAAACCTTTAAAACCAGGGCTGTACTTAAATGTTTCATAAAAATTTAAAAATGTTTTTAGAATATACCAAGAAATTGTTACAAAATATGAATTTACAAGTACTCGTGTAGAACCGTAACAAGAATATTTTAAATATAAACATACAAGGCCGACTTTAGACATTATGGGCGAGAAAAGATATTTCAACTTTAAATCAAAAGGGCGATTTTTAGACACTGTAAATTGGGTAAATGTTTATGTTTAAGTTATAATACTATTTAATGCAATTTTAAATAAACTCTGCGTTAACAATATCAGTCCAAGTAGTTGACGAATCCGCGGATAACAGTAGTTGTAAATGTAGCGTTGAAATTAGTGTAAATATTTTTAAATTTGTAACAACGAAAATAGTAATCTATAGTAGATAGTTTTACATCTTATACCTACACAGGTGGTAAAATAATACATAATGTTCGTGAATAAGTGATTTTTTGTTAAAATTAAGGCAATAGTAACCATTTATGTGTTGTCTTGATTGTTAAACTAATTGAACATAAATTACACATTACTTTAACCTAAAAGCTAAAAATTATTGGGCACATACAATATTAGTTTCACGCAAAATTTAATTTTAAGAAATTACGCTGAATTTTAACATTAAAATTGAAATCTTGACTGCAATGTAAAATGTAGCACTTACGTGGAACTTATCTCACATGTAAGTGCAGATACAAAGTAAGAATTAGTTTAATATTTAATATTGTTTGTTCCAACTGAAAAAAAGAATAATCCTAGAAATCTGATACTAGTTTGTGGATAGGTGGATTGGAAGGAGCGGTGTTACTGAGTGGCCACCAAGATCACCCGATCTAACACCACTAGACTTCTTTTTATGGGGATACCTTAAAGGCAAGGTATTTAAAAACCAACCGACAAATCTAGATGATTTAAAACAACGCATCCGTCAAGAAATACGTCGAATAACGCCCGAAATGGTTCGAAATGTGCAGCATGAATTTGTAGATCGATTAGGCTATTGTCAGTTGACTAACGGAGGCCATTTCGAACATTTGCTGAAATAAAATTATTTTTAAGTTTACGAATCTTTGTTTTCGATATAATAAAACGTTATAAAAATTATTTTATTTTCGTTTTCTTCATGATCTTTTTCAATTTTAAATTTTGAATGCGAATAACTCCAAAACGCTTGGACTTAGGTATAGCACATGCGACAAGACAAATGTTTAGAATTGTAAGGGTAATCCAAAAATGCAATAAAAAATTGGGTTGCAATTTGAAAAAAATTTTTAGCAAATCTTTTTGAGACACCCGTATAAAATTTTTTTCGCAAAATATGCCCGAAAAAATATAAAATCGACGTGTCCGAGCGATTTTTGAAAAAAATGTGCTTTACGAGATATTGAATTTATTCCTTACTTTACGACCACCGGTATATATATATATATATATATATATATATATATATATATATATATATATATATATATATATATATATAAGGGCATATAATCGTTAATTTCTAATACAGTGAGCAACATTTTAAAAATATTTTTAAGTATACCGGGCGCTCCAAAGAAATAGTCGCATATCAAAGCTATATTTTTTTAAACGACACACCCCGTATATTATTGAATTTTCGCATTTTGCATAAAAAATAAGTAGCACTTTAATAAGGGTTCCCGATACCTACATACAGAGTATTTCAAGTTATATTAATTTTTGTGAAAATGTAGGGTTTTAGGAAAAATTAAATATCTCCTAATAAAGTTAACTTCAAGAAATTTACTCTTAGGTTTAAGTAAAATACTGTTCCCTTGGTCTATTTATTGACTGAACAATAAACATCTCTTTTACAGGTTGTTCATTTTTTTCAGTTAAATTAGTAGAACATTCATTCTGAAATTTTCGACTTATTTTAAATGGAACGCCCTGTATTTTATACGCCTATGGTGTAACTTACTTTTGTACCTAGACCTTCAAATTTTCAAGTTATTTAATGATTTTTGGAATTTGTCTGTTCCTGTATCATTTGTAGATTGAAATATCCTCCAAAAATGCCTACTCTTAATAATTTTTGGCTAATGTAACACATTTTCAAATTCAAATTATAGTAACTTTAATTTAAACGTTATGTAGATTAATATAAAAATCGCAATAGATTTTTTATACACTAATAGCTACTCTCGATAACCGTAAAAACAAATTGTCACCTTCCGAAGCTCTGACGATATAGAAAACCATTGACGCCAGAAAAGTAGACGCTCAATGTCGGTTAATGTAAATAGATTCATTGATCAACAGAAATGGTCTCTAATTATAAAATAATATGGAAATGTTTTAATGTGTTTATGACAAAAATTAGTAACCCGTTCCGAATCGTAACAACATACGGTTATTATTACATAAAGATCTCCGGAAATCGTACTGTTGAAGTCGTATTGTAGCATTTTCTCTTTTAATAATTAAATTTGTGCGTGTATGTAAATGCGCCTTCGTTAGTGCGTGCGTTCGTGCGTGCGTGCGTCATGTGTGTGAAATAATTTTCACGATAATTCCAGAATGACAACTCTAGCGTCCTTCAAATTTCGTATTCAAACCTGTTTTCATTTCTTCTTAAACTGATTAGATTTTGAGACAAATTCAACTACGGAGAGGGGGTTTATTAGGCGCAGTTTTTGGTTTTTATCAATTATTTCTGAAACAGCTGTATATTTCAAAGGTGTAAAAGTACCAACGTATAGACCATACACATATCAATTATGTTCTATGCATTTTGTTTATACGACACGTAATATAGCGGCAAAAATCCCTAGGGTAGAATTTAAGTGCTAGCTCGATTTTTTCAATATCTGAATAACAATTAATTTTATAAAAAAAATGTATAGACATGTTTAAAAAAAATAAATGTTTACAAAACTTTTATTTATAAAGTTTCTTAATATAAAGCAATTAATTAACTAGAATTGAAAATGCTTAAATTGTATTATCGTTATTTTATTAAAGCTGGTGGGTTCTATATGTCTAACTGATAGGAAGTTATAAACATTCATCTGACATTTTGTTTTTACATTACTGCCTATTTCCGTTATGACCGTGTTAAAAAAGTGAACGCATAATTATTGTAAAAAAATATTTCATTTCTTTTAATATCCACTTTGTAGGTTGCAAAGTCGTGTTTGTTCCACACCAGACATATTATTATATGTAATAGGGAAATCCGTCTTTTGTGTTAAGAAATCATTCCTGTGCGTTAAGAAAATCTTGTACAGTTTAAGAATTGAAAGTATGGTTCAATTTCACGTTGAAGGAAGGGGTGAATGATGCTGTCTAAGACGGCGTGCATATAGTACGTTAGAGGACGTAATCAGTTATCTTAAAGAAAGTTTGAATTGAGATACCTTTTGTCATCAAATATCGACACATTACGTCCACTGTTGAGTTTTTCCCGCATTAGTAGCTACACCACATCTGTGTTATTTGCTTTCGGTCGAAGACACATTACGTTTTCCTTTACACTATTGAAAAAGTGGTAGAAATTACCTTACTAGTTGAGTTAATCGGCCTATTTCTACAGTTTTTGCTTTTATAGCGCTACTTTTCGGAAGTGGACTCTGCTTTCGTCATCAGGCTTAGTCCTGAGAAGGAACTCGCACTTGAGTCGAATTCATATGTTATGAATTTTTCCTAAGTACTTGACTACTCAGCTTCGAACTTAGTTACCTTTCGTTTACAAGTCTGACACCTTTACCGCTGAGCCAGTGAGTAATCCAATATATACGAGGGGTCGTTTTTATATTCTCGGACTAGAGTAGATTAGAACAACAACAGAAATTTATTTTTCAATAGAGGCCCCTTATTACATCGTTTCAATAACATATTTAACCCATCATAAATATATTCTTTTGGTTTGCTCGCAAAATGGCTTTCAACAGCCGCTATATATTCATCATCGTCCCTAAACTTTCTTCCCCTTAGTGTTCTTTTGAGATCTGGAAACAAAAAATAGTGACTGGGGGCTAAATCTGGACTATAAGGGGATGATTAATTTCTACAAAGCCACATTTAGCAACGGCAGCTTTTAAAAGTCTGAGGCGATACATTAAGCTTGCATAATACTCTCCTGTGATCGTACCACCTTTCTTCAGATAATCAATCATTAAAATTTTTTCCTGCAGAAGGGGCGACTTTAAACTTTTTGGGAGGACTGGAACCCCTAATATGCCACTGCGTCGGCAAGTTTCAACTCAGGATCAAAATGATGGACCCAAGTTTCATCTCCGGTGATAAGTCGATTGATGATTAAATCTGGATTAAAGCGCTAAACATTATTCACCCTTCTCCATTCGAGTAAGCATTTGAAAAGCCATAAGCATTCGTGGAACCCATCTCGCACTGACTTTTGTCATGCCAAGGTAATCGTGTAAAATTCTGAAAACTGTGGTGTCTGAAACTCGTAATAAAGACATCAATTGTCGCTTCTTTAGTCTTGCATCTTCCAGTACCAAACACTTGGTTTTTCAATAACATTCGAAGCAATCATGTCAACAGGCCGACCCGGACTGGGATCATCATCTAGTGATTCTGGGCCATGTTTAAACAATTTTGACCATTCACAAATAATCGACTTGGAAGGGCAATTATCCTCGTATACAATCAACATTTCTTCACGAATAAATTTTGGAGATTTTCCTTGTTTTGTAAGAAATTTTATAACAACTCGATATTCAAGTTTGTCCATTTTGAGACGTTACAACAGAAACTGACAAATATTATAACTAATAATGCTGCAATTATTTTGTAAATTGTCAAACACGTTACCATGGCTTATGTGATTTAAAATCAATAAAACGAAAAATTACATTAACATTATAAATTGACTAGTCCGGGAATACAAAAACGATCCCTCGTATGTGTGTATTTTTTTATAATTTGTATATATTAAACTTCTTCGTGGTTGCACAGTAGTTTATTGCGCATGTTCCGCCGTAACATATTGTGCAGGTGTGTTACGCTTAAGCTCTTCACGCATTATTGGGATCCATATGGGTTTCATTTCTACACTAGCTTGGCTTATTGGATTTTCGGCTAGTGCAATGTATGTAGCTTCTTTGAGTTTCCGGCGATAGTGGCAAAATATATCACATTGATGTTATTCAGTTTCAGTCAACTTTCACTTTGAAATAATTTTATGTTGAAATTAATCAGCAGATACCATTTTATTTACTAAATATACAAATGAATACAGCTGTTGTGTTATTTACTAAGTTTACGTGTGATATTGAAGTACAACTTTCTCATTTTTTGTTGTATTTTGATTATCTAAAAATGAGTGGCGTCTTACATGCTTATCTTATTTATAGTTATGAATATTATCTCTGGATCCCTTACGACCTTATAACGAAAAAACCTCTCAATGTTCAGTAAATATCTTAAGTAGTGTGCATCGCCTGAGCTAGGCCGTTGTGCAGATTTTTTTTATACGTTATAAGTACAAATTTTATTTGATATGTTATCTTTTTTCCATAGGCGAAATTTCTTTATTTGTTGTAAACCGACTACCGATAGGAACGATTTTATTTGTTATAATGTGTTATATAGACGAAATAATTATAAAGCCCATTTTTGTCAAATGTATGCTTTAATTGGATCTTCATACGAAAGGGATTTCGACTTCTACGTCTTGTGAACATTAAATGAAAAGCGAATCCAATTCATTATAAATGCTGTTATAAGAGTTCATCAAATTTTGATTTAAATGTAAATTCCACATAAAGATTGAATTCATTCATAAACTTCAGAGCTTGATATAGAGCCCCGAACAAATAATTATGTAATGATCATTATACAGCTTTAATGGTTTTAGAAATCTAACATTTTAATGAAAATTGATTGTGGTTCCTTGTAGCGGTAGGCAAGACTCTTTTATTTTGTTCGAATTCTTTTAGAAGAAACCATTATAGGGATAGGGACATCACGTACTTTAAGCATCAAAATCCACTTATACACGTTTTCAAATGGTCATCAAGTTTTACACTTACGATTTAATGGAATTGATGGTAAATTTCTTTTATAAAGAAATCATTAATTATATAGTAGGTTCTACATTAAAAATAGGAGCTTGTAAAGAATTAATTTTTACAATTGAGAATAATTTCTCTTTTCAATTTTAGTATCGAAGTAATGCTTTCCACCGTATTTTATAAGACAAATTGTTACAAAGTATCTTTTGTGAAAAGTACAGTGTAATATAAGTAAATGGCTCAATAAAGTGTTTATAAATTGCAGGAAATTTAAAATAGTAAATGTCTTACACTTTAAAATACATTGAATGGCTGTATTTTTTTAAAGTAAATTTAGTAAGTGGGATAGATTCAAGACAGTACTTTGTTCCATTGAAAGGAAGCAATAGTTTTTCTCAAGTGTTGAAAGTTACAAGTTGCATCTGTTACACAGCTTTCATTATACGTTTTTGCTGACTTGCAATTTTCTAAATATCTAGACTAGCCTAAATCCTTGACGGTCTATTTGTTAGCTTTCAGATAGATTTATCTGGATTTTTCGTTCTTTTTGATCTTACTTTAAACTATAGTTTAAATTTTGTGGTTGAATGGTTTTGAACATGTTATGTAGGATGGCAAACAGTATAAGGTTATATAAAAATAAAAATCTGGTATCGACATTCAACGTTGTGCTGAAAGTAATCTAAAAGTTATCTGAACAAAGATTTCATTAGTTTTTTTTTATTTATGAATTACTTTTGTGCGACAGCCTTCACCACATTCAGAGTAAAATTTTAGGTCATTCTATTTTAGGCAGTAATAGCTTGTTTACATTAGAAATTACTCAATACTGATTGCTAGTTATTGAAATTGTACTTATTATTCGATTAAAATATGTACGTTGTGGATAGTGAAGTCACTTCGGTATTGACAAATGATGATAATAAGATTACTCACAAATCGCTTTCAAATTATATTATTGATCTAAACAATATGTTACAATTCGATATTATTTGTGCAGCGCAAACTTATGCGATTATATTCGAACTTCTTACTAATCTTTCAGATCAACGACTTTTACGCTTTCTTTTTTACATTGCTCCAGTGTTTTGCGGAAACTTATGAGTATTGGCATACAAGTCGAGAACAAAATACAACACATTATAGCGAAGACATAGTTTACAGCTGAAAGCCAACGTGAGGTGAAGAATTAAGATACTATCTAACCACACCATTATTACATATAATTAGAATAATTAGCTTTTAGGTTTGGGTGTATTTTTATATTAAAATTTTACATAACTCTGTACGTCTTGATCACAATTACAGTTACAGTCCTCAGTAGTGATAATTTGTTAAGAATTTTTAAGATGTTAGAATACATTTATGAAATACGAAAAATATGAAAACGCAAGCATAAGCTGTTACGGTATAATCTGGCAGTAAAACGGGATAACAGGTAAAATTGGATTTTGCCCAATGGTTGGGTGTGAGTTTGGTGTACTAAATTTTGAGCTCAATAGGATAGCTTACCGTGAATAAGTCAAAATAGGAGTTGAAATTGCCATAAAAACCGGAAGAGGCACCAGAGTGTTTGAAATGACACAGTAAGGGTAGAAACTGCCTAATTACGCCAGTCCACAGTTCACTCAGGTGGTCCTGGGACCAGTAGATCTTCGCTAACCTGAAAGGCGACAAATAATATCGTGCTTCTTTAAAATAATTGCGTGTCGCAAAACAATCAACCGATAATCTAATCAAAAAAATTAATAATTCTGTTGTTACGTTACTTTACGCAATAACTCTGATTTTCAATGAACTTTTGAACGTAATCACTTTTTACTTAAACACTAATTACTTTCTACTTAAATTAAACACCAAAAATAGTGACGTTAATGCAATGATCTAATTCAAATACAACAAACACTTAATATGCGTGTAAGTATTGTGCTGTACAAACATAACTGGAATCACATTTAAAAAGAACAACAGCTCGTTAACCTAAAGATATGTATTATAAAATCACCACCCTCCGAATAATCACAAAATCATTACATTAATCCCTGTTCCAAAATTAAATTATTTAATTTATCCTAATAGGCGGTGATACTAGCTAGTTTCAGTATTGACTTTACTAAAATTATTGTAAATCTGATTCATATGCCAGCAAAACAAATGGTTATAACAAATAAATAGCGTTCTCCTTGTAACGCATGAGACATATAATTTCAACACAGATCGTCAGAATAATAAATAAAAAACTCATATAAATTTGGGTTATACCAGAGATGAATACGCTTGTACAAACTTTAAACGATAAAATTAGAAAAGGTTAATCTCAAAAGATAGCGTATTCAACCGTTTAACATACACAAAAATAATAAAATACACGCAAAAGTTTATTAAAATTTACCAAACAGCAACATATGTGCATATAAATGATTACCTTGACTTCCTACGTCCATTTTTTGTTGTAAAGGCACCTGGTGGAACCCCAGAAGATTAGCTCTGCGGCAGCGTCCCCAATATGATCGAGGTTGAAATTGCGCTCGAAACCCTAATATAACCCAACCCGTGAATGTTTCGCTTCCAAGTTGCGTTTGGATTCAAATTACAATTGGTTGTACGTTAACTTTACTCTAATTATACACAATTTCTGAATAACACTTATTATTTTCTTAAAAGAACGAAAACTTATTTATTTAGGGCGAGTTATTTGTTATCGGCGAACTGTGAAATTAAAGTCTGGAAAGTAGGAAGGAACCTTTGGTTTCTTCCGCACAAAAGCCATAACTACTCTATAGAATCAGTGAAAGCACTAGGTTAAAACAATTAACACCTTCTCCTTGGATTTTCAACAAAACCCCTTTGGACAAACTGCATTTAACGATAAATCAATCTCGTGATGGTTGAACGACAATACGATCTCTGCAAAGGTTTTTTCGGGGATGATGCCTCACTAACGGAAGTTCTTTCTACACGGATTACGGATAGAGTCGTTCCGCGGTCCTCACACGTTGCCGTAATTGCAACATGTCAACGCCTCTACGTCTATACTAGCTCTGACCCTCGTGAAAAATTCAATTGTCGCCACATTGGTTTTTTAAATCCCTTCTACTTAATTAGCCAATCCTAAAAAATATTGCTTAAATTTTTTGAATACGCGCCCACACCAATGGAACTGGAAAACCTTCGGAAAAATTGCATTACCCAAAAAACATTCCTCAACTAGCGAGCCTTATCAATGTAAACAATATCTTGTCAACTGAAGATTTCTTAGCGACGCTGACCCTTAATGCCTCGTACATAAAAGCTAAACCCTTCGTTTAAATCCAAAAGATCTTATCGAAGTACTCCGACAAATCGTCGCCTCCAACGTCTTAACGAAATATGCTTTCTACACTAAATTTAAATACAAAGTAACAATTTTAATGTGTTCTGTAATTTTCCAGTAACGCGATTTTAACGTAAATGACTATATTTAACGATATCTATAAAATTACAATCAACTCTTATTTACAACGAATCTGATTACTTCTTACTTTCAAATTAGTAAAAGTGTTTCACTAATAATCTTTAATTTTTTTAATTTTTTAAATTTCGAATTCTTTTAAATACGTAACGAAAGAATAAAGCATTACAATCGAAAAGCTTCCCATAGACTTTATGCTTTATCAAGTTTCATTGCAGGAATTTATTCCACATTTCAGATGTACCGTATTAACAAATACCTTATAATTTCAAAATTAACGGCAAATAATCGATAAAATCATGGCCACGTGACAAAGCCCGCTTCTAATAGAGCAGTTTGATAAACTATGGAATATAATTCTAGTACAGAATAACTAGATCCTTAATAAAATTAAATATTAAACTGCCTTAAAGATGACAAATCAGAACCCGCTTTAACGGTCGTAGCCTATAAGTGAAAAATGTCATAATCCAAAAGCAAATAAAACATAATTTAATCAACTTATGATGTAATTGTAAAGTGAAACATTTTAATCTGAAATTGACAAAAGAAACCACAAATAAAAACTTGACATACCAATTAAAGATCTAGTCAAATCGAACAAAGAAATAATTTTTTATTGATAATTGAATTGATCATTTTACTGTAGTACGTTAATATGGTTTTTAATTTACACTTAGTTTTAATTTTAAGCATATATTGTTACGGGCGGAAATGGAAGTAGAATCGGAAGTAACAGATAAGGAAGGGGCGGGTAACTCAGTGGAATAAAAGGCGTGGGCGAGTAATTATTTTTGCGATTAGGATAACTCGTACTATATACTTAAGGTACAGTAGAGGAAAGTCATAGATTAAATAGCATAAGTAATTAAATGGGCGCCGGTTTGTTTATAATGGCCAATATACGGGTCTGAATACCTATATACGAGTATTCCACAGCTAAGTTCAAAACAAACAAAAAACATGCTTACCTTACGTCGCATAAAACCAGGTGAACCGGTAAATTCAAAGCCTTGATCCGGCATTTTCTGTGAAGCTTCAAAATATTTGCTCGTAGACACAATAAAATGGAGTGCTAATAGACAAGCTGATGGGTCATCAACCTTATTTCCTCTACTTTTACGTTACGTTAAATCTTGAAACCTTATATATTAAAATAAAATTATAAAAAAAAAAAAAAATAACAAATGATCTAATGGAGAAACTCTCATAAATTATTAATTTAAAAAGATTTCATCAAAATCATAAGAAAAACATATAAGCGTTGCCGCTGTAAAGTTGTGTAAATCGAAATTTCCAAAAAATAAACCATTCAGTAACTTGAACGTAATCAAAATGTATCTTTAAATTTAGTACACGTAAACAATAATAATAACGCTATGAAGAAGGAATGAAGCAAATATTTTATACTCAATAACAATATGATACGCTCAAATCCATTAACACTATTCAGATATGATAATAATAAAAAAAACAGTTATCGTCAATTCACGAACAAATAAATGTACGTCCGGGAGGAAGTAAAGCCCAATCTTTCTTACGTAAAATTCTAATTATTAATTCGGGATGACCCTTACAAGGTGCAAATTTCTTAGATTACTGTGGTAACTTTACGTATGATTGGTAAAAAATTTACTTCAAGGTCTAGGAAAAAACTTAAAGGTACCAAAAGCTTAAAATTAAAATTAAGACATACCATTGTGCCTTTTTTTAATTATGAGATGCCAAAACCTATTTAAATGTAGACCTTCCTCATGCCTATTGAGTTATTAAGATGTCTGTATATCTCAATTGCTTCACGTTGTAAACGAATATAATAGTGAGTTTGTGTTAAAAATACTTCCATATTATCAAAGTGAATGGCATGATTTAAATTATTTAAAACGTGCACAGCTACCTCAGATTCCTCTGGTTGATCTAATTTACAGAATCTCATATGTTCTTTACGTCTAATATCAAAGCTACGTTTTGAAATCCCAATGTATATTTTCACAACAACAAGATAACTTATATACCCCGGATGCTGATAATGGGTTTGAAACATCTTTAGGTGACCTTAAATGTTCTTTAAAATCTCTTGTAGGTTTAAAAATAGTCCTAATACCACGATTAACTAGGATTTGTACAATTATATCTATAACATTAATTATAAAAGGAAGAAACGCAGTATCAGCTTGATGGTGCAGCAATTTGCAGCTCGCGTTACAAAATGCGACTAAAAAACTTTTGTTTGGTATAGATATGTTGATAACACATTTGTAATTGGGAGACATGGAGATGAAGCGGTACACGGATTTTGAATTTTTATGAAGGGTATTCATCCAAGCATGCAGTTTACAATGGAAAAGAAAACTAATGCAAGTTTACCATTTCTTGACATGCTAATGCCTAAAACCAATAATTCATTTCTTCTTTTAAGGTTTACCGAAAGCGATACATACTTCATAAATTATCAGACCACCATCCTCGTCAAAAACTGGTGTAACTAATCTTTAGTTGATTAAGCAAAACGAATTTGTGATCCTGAATTTTTCAAACATGAATACAAATATTTAACGATACCCTTACAAGCCAGTGGATAGTCACTTAATGATATTAATAATGTTACTACACCTGCTAGACATAACTTTAAAGAAAAACTAATGCTTAATATTAGTACTGCTTTCTTCATTTTATAACGAATATTACAGATACAGATGAAAGAAGCCTAATTAATCATGGCATTAGGTTTGTTTTTAAATCTACAAGAAATATTAAAGAACATTTCAGGCCACCAGAAGATGTTTCAAACACGTTATCATCATCCATAGTGTATAAGTTATCTTGTTCTTGTGGAAAAATATACATTGGAACCACAAAACGTAGCACTGATACAAGACGTAAAGAATATGAGATTCTGTAGTCTAGGCCAACTAAATTGTTTTCACTGTAAAATAACAGTTACAATTATTAACAGAAAACTATTTCTATTTATTAACCTTAAAAAAATCATGAACTGTAAAATTTAATTAATTTATTATAAGTTTTTGTTATGAACGAATAAGTTCCTTGCGATATTGCAGGCTCACATTCCATTAATATAAGTAATTTGACTGTAATCTCATTATATTTAGAATTTACATCAGTTCTACATACATAAAGACAAAATTTGCATCGATTGGGGCTTGAACCTTGGTGGCGCAGTTGGTAGCGCGGTACTCTAGCAAAGTACAGGTCGTAGGTTCGAATCCTACTCGAGGTAACCTTTTTATTTATGTATTTAATAAAATTAATAATAATTTGTAAAATTTAATGTTTCAATTGTAGTGATTTTATGGTCATCACAGTTCAAATTACAAATGAGAAAAATTGAAAAATTACGACCGTAATGGTTATCAACACATATCTTTATTTTATGTACGTTTCGGGAATATCAACTGCAGTTCTTCAGAAATAAAAAAAAAAATTTTCGTAACAAACATTAGACTAGATAATTAAAAATTGTTATTAATTTTATTAAATACATAAATAAAAAGTTACCTCGATTAGGATTTGAACTTACGCCCTGTACTTTGCTAGAGTACCGCGCTAACCATCTGTTATCATATCTATTTGTTTTAGTTGTTCCACGTTACTCCCCTAAAAATAATTTAAAGAATTTTCATTTTATTGTCATTTAAAGTAAAAAAATTTCATATTACCGTAAGACGGTGTAACGATATAAACGAGTGGTAGAACGGGATTACAGATAAAATTGGCCTTTTTGCCCCGACTAGTTAGCGTATGGGTGTGGGTATGATGTTGATAAATTTTGCATATCCAGAATAGTAAAACGTACGTAAGTCAAAGTAGGGGATGAAGACGTAATCAGTTCGGTTTAGGGCGCCAGAATGTTTGGTAGTCAAAATAAGGGATGTCGTGCTAAAATTACGTGTACATAGCGTGTCTAAACATACAAAAAACATACGATTACCTACCCGCAATCAATCCCAGGTGTGCTGGACAGCAGCTCAGCAAACCACCTGAAATAGGGCTTCAAAATAGCACTACACGCTTGACAAATAAAAGCGTGATAAACGCTCAATAAAGTTACATTACTACACCTCAGTGTAAATAATTAGGCATTATATAATAATCAAAACAAAACAAAACAAAAAATCACCTTTGTTGAATGCACTCTAAATGAATTAATACTCAACTGAATGAAATAAAACACTGAATATCATTAACGCTATTACTCAATAATAAAAAAAAACTGTAACTTCGTTACGTTAAAACTTAAACTCATAAACTACCGGTAAACTTGCAATTTGTAAAAAAAAAACTTTTATGTAACACAAAAGGGTTTTCACAGAATTAAAACAAATTTATAAAACCTAACAAAGCTATAATAAGTCAAGTGCCCTTTACTACTAAAATGAAAAGTGTGAAGGCGGAGCGTCAGAATTATGATTAATTCCAATAAATAAACAAAAGCAACAACTTAATTTAAAAGGTACACGACTCCGCTTTCAAACCTTCGTTAACAAAACAAATAATTCGAGGTACACACACAAGAAATCTTAAAAATACTTAAAAAAAACACAATGTTATAGTACCTTACTGTCTAGATTAGCACCTCTCCTGTGCTACAACAATCGAAAATGAACCAGGTGATCGATTACAGCTACTATGGATACGGAATCTCCCTGCTCTGACAAAATGATGAATGAAAATGTTGACTATTATTCTTTGTACACAAACGATTCCTTGATTGAATCTCGGTTACTGTATTAACTAAAAACTTCTTTTAAAATAATAACTGGTGCGCTAAACTGACTTGTTAACTTTTATCTTTCAAATAGTTTTATTTACACTAACAATCCAAAAGGTTATTAACTTTATTTAAATAAAAGTAATTTTAATATACTGCGAAAGTTTCTTTGTACTTCGACACGATATACACGGCAATTAAGTGGCTCTTCAAGAACGTTAATTTAATAAATCCGCAAAAGCGATATAAACCAATGAGGTCACGGAAGCACTAATATAACACGACGGTGATCTCCAGGTAACTTGATTACGTAAAATCGAAATCGGCACTAGATCTAACCCTTTGGTGATTGAACAATTTTAATTAAAATCCCTTTACAGGTTTTCTTCAGAAAGAAGCTAACTACCCTCCCAACACAAAAATTCGTTCGTTAAACACCAAAAGGTCCAATATATCAACGTTCTAAACCACCTCTTAAGCCGTAACAACAAACGTCACAGTACTACTACTCGAGAGCGCTGTCAGTTTCAGAATCTCAAATTTTTTGAATCCCACCACTCACAAAAAATCTCATTTAATTTAGTTCCACCAATTAAGAAGCGGAAGGAGAAGATTTGATACCCCTGCACACAAACTTCGTTTTCATCCGTAAGAACTCGAGAATTTTCAAAATTCCAAACGTCAGCAGAATCAACGTGAAAAGTATCTCCGTATTTTCCTTTAAGTTCAAGCAGTTAGTCCCACATTATATCTTTACGACTCAAAACCAACGTATTCAATATTAAAATTAGCCACTGTATTAACACTAGATGCAATAATAATATAATTTATTAATCTTTCTTAAAGTTTACCTCAGTAGATTTACAACTGTACTTTCTAGAGTACCGCACTAACCATCTGAGCCATCAGATTCAGGCTCCAATCGATGGTTTCGCGGTACTCTACAAATAATACGTAAATACTCGAACTTATATTTAATAAAATAATAATAATTTAATAATGTTACCTTGAACTTATTCGTTCATAATAAAACAGTATGCATTATAGCTTACGAATAAATATGGTTTAATTGAAAACTTTAATATCAATATTTGCACAAATTAATATTTCTAACGGAACGACCATATCTATTTGTTTTAGTTGTTCAACGTTACTCCCCTAAAAATAATTTAAAGAATTTTCATTTTATGGTCATTGAATGTAAAAAAAATGTATTACCGTAAAGACGGGTAAACAATCAACCCCCATGTTAGAAATGTACAGGAAGGATGTTAAAAAATATAGTTTTTAACAATTTTACTAAAAACGTGTCTATTTTAAGTGAAAATTCTTTTACAGGTAATATGGGAAGCAAGTGACCAACCTAGTAACATGACACCAACAGCAATATCTAACTTTAAATTACTTATTTTTAATTAAATTAAGGTATATACTACTTAGGTTATTAATGTCGGTTTTGTGATTAACAGTATTATACTTTTGGATGTAAAATATTTCAATAAATGATCATTCATGAAGATTGTTCTCGTGAGCTAAAACTTTTTAATTATTGAAATCAAAAGCATGACCAAATTGAAGGTGGGTGCAGTACCATTACGTTCGTTTTTAATAGAGTAAATATGCGACGACATCCGTTTTTTAATATATTGCGACGTTTGACCAACGTACGATTTAGGGCAGTTTTTGCAATCCATTTTATACATTAGGTTAGACTTATCGTCAAATGGTACTGTAGTTTTAAGTTTAGAATGAAAGCTATTAACGATATTAAAATTTTTGAAAGTTATATCATTTTTATGCTGTGTTTTATCGAGTATGATTTTTCTAATCTTAGTAGTAATATTTGGAATGTATGGTAAAATAAAATGTTTTGGGATTATTTTTATCTTTACCTTTATGTTTGTGTCTATTTTGAATCCAATGTATTCACTTTCCTACGTGTTATTAATAAACTGCAGCGGAAAATTATTTTCAATTAAAGCGTTCCTAACCTTATTGAGGTTGTCCGGTCTAAATTGTGGGTGAGATAAAATAATCGTTCTACCAACTCAAGCATATATGACGTTTATTTTAAAATTAACATAATGATACTTAACGTTCAACCACAACCTCCTCTCCTTGAGACCTCCTCTCCCTTGCCAGGTGGTACACAGCTTACAATGCGACAACACTTCGGCGATCCTACCGTCACCCTAACCCAACTTTCCGGTCCCAGTCCCACCAACTCCACTCCTAGACCCTCTTCCTTGTCCTGAGTGATTCGTCACGTGAATAAGGACATCCTAGCCGAAGAGATCCCGGATGCGATCGATCTTCTACACGTGAGCAAGGTCGTTCGTACCACCTCTAAGGCCACGAGCACTCCCACATCTGAAGTCCGCGTCATAACCCTATACAAAGGCACCCTCGACTTCCTCCTCGCAAGCGGCGTCGTCATGTTCGGGTGACGCTATGGTTGCGAACCATCCCTTATGCCGCAACCTCTCCCAAGCTTTGTTTTACCTGCGCGCAGGTGGGACATACCACTGAGGAGTGCCCTTCTCGCTCCATCCGTTGCCCTAACTGTGGTATAATGCCCCTTATCTTTAGGTGCTACTTTATATTGCGCCCTTCTGGTTTGGTAACCCAGCGCGGTTTTATCTTGCCTCGGCTTTGCTCAATCGGGTTTATTTTATAAACGGGGTGTGGTTCGTAGTAATTACTGGATGGGCTTAACACTGTAACCTTAAATAAAAACCGTAAAGCATTTTTAAAATGTATATTAATCAGATATTTACAATAAATAAAAAAATCAGAAGGTAATGAACACAATACGTAGGTGAACTTCTCGGTCCGGGTCCTGGCGTCACTGGGTGCGACGTCGCTTCTGTGAACAAAAGAAAGTTTTGTTTAATCTATTCCTTACCTAAGAGGCAAAGTTTAGGTTACGGTCCTGCATGTACAGTAGCGAGCGTTATGCTTGATGCAGTGTTTGATCGGAGCGCCAGCGCAATGAACTCGAATCGTTTGAGAAAATCGATATCGTGTTTATATGTCAGTAACTCTGAAGCGCTGAAGCAAGGATGTCCTACTCCGAAACAATACACGCGAATGCGCGTCTGCAAACGCGAGCTCTCTCGACGGTCTTTCTCTAATTATAACCGGTTTAATGTAGGCAATTAGATAATTTATCTAACTAAATTAATTACCGATCTCTATACTAAGTTTAATTATTTATAATTAATCAAGGGAACAAAATACTTAATATTAAAACTACTCTAATAGGTTTACGTAAAGATAGAATAATTCACGTACTATCTAATATATTTACAAACGTTCTCGCACCAGGTATTTACGATGGTTAGGTGGACTACTAATTTATACAACAGGTTATGGAGGTACTCTTCTGCGATTCACAGACACTGTGACGGTTATTAAGTACTGGATGTGTAGTGTGTGTGAGTTTCGAGCGGATTTCAGTAATGTCCAGAAGACGTAGGCGACGGCCTGTCTTTACTGTATATACTAAGAGAAAGGTCGTAGGTCTTTACAGCCCTGTAACAACCCTTCACCCTCACGTGTTGATGAGATACGTCGGGGTTACCCTGCGTTCCTCTAGGTATACTTTGTAGTGGCGAGTGACGACGGATCTACCTTCGTGGCACTCCAGGTGCTAGTGTACTTGGTATTACGTCGGGGTTACCTGCGTGCTACTCTAGGTATACTTTGTGGTGGCGAGTGACGACGGATCTACCCTTCGTGCTACTCTAGGTGTTAGTGTAGTATAACTCCTGGAGCTCAGCCCGGAATTATTTACGGTCTGTAGTGTTTGAGTGTAAATTGTCAGAATGTATAACTTTACAACTTACGTGTCTATCAATAGCAGTACAGAATTGAACTTTAGGTTGCCCGATCGCGAAGGACTCTTCGTCGGTGAACAACAGGTCGGTGCTTACACTAAGCAAACGGAGCGGCTGCGGCTACTGGTTTCTGGAACGGTCAACGGTACGGAGGCGGCTGCTGGTTATCGGCTTAACTTGAATCTACTGAGATTCATCTTCTCTTTTTTTATTAGGCGCGTCGCGAGTTTATAAAGGTGCATCTGTGGGCGGTTTCGCGGCTACCGTGCGGGGGATGCCGTTATGCGATTGGTTAAAATCGTTCTGACGTGCAGAAACTTACGGTTTCTTAGAAATACACGTCAGTGGTGATGAATAAATTATTTGTTGTGCAATCTTACATACAGGATGGTCCGCACCTAATTTATTCTAAAACACATACGTACAGAACGCTGGTTCTTTACAGTGGCAACAACCATAGATCCTCCACGTGCAAATCCTCCGCTAACCCAAGGTGTAACAACTGCGGGGAAGCACGCCCTACCTTTTCCATTAAGTGCCGGAAGCGACGGGAACTTCCCCCGTCGAAGATGGCAACCCTCGATCCCATCCTGTCTTACGAAGAGTCCGACTCGGAAGACACCGCCCACCTCAAACCCACCCCCGACACCTATCCCCTTACCATTAAAGACTTCCTGCAAGTCCTATGCCACACCCTTTTTCACATGTTCCCCGACCGGCGAAATAGGGTTTCTCGCATCCTAGATTCGCCCTCCCAATCCTTCTTCCAACGGAGAATCGGCGTCTGCGTATCTGATATGCGGACGAAGGTCTCCGTAATCCGACAACTCAATCCTTAACTCTTTCTAAAATGGATATCCTATCAGGACTGTTAATGCCAGGGGCGTTCGTCGGAAACGCTCCTTACTTAAACACTTTCTACACGAACATAATATACACATCCTTTCCATCACGAGAACAAAGTTTTCTAACATATTCATGCTTAATTTCAACATATATCACACCTTAGTAAACAACAGCCAACAAGAAACCGCCCTCTTAATTAAAAATTACTTCCAATCCACTCCGTTTCAACTCCCTGCGCACCTACAGCATCTTGAATGCGTTGCTGTGATAGTGCATTTCCCCACTCCGTTAGTATTTATTTTATATTACAACCCACCCGGTCACACCACCCTATCCGATGACCTTTTAATTTACGTCTCCAGCCTCCATGATGCTGTTATCCTAAGTGATTTCAATGCCCGCCACATCCAATTCGATGTCAGTTCCGCTATGACATTAACAGCTAAACGGCCGTACACATTTCGAACATTTAGGTGCCTCAATAGTAGATCATATAATACCTTCGAAACACATAGCACACTATTTCGATCGTGAGTGCTTCCTAGGCACCACGATCACATCAGATCACATATCACTACTGGTCAAAGCTTCATTTTGCCCAGCTCCACCTACACCTCCTCAATACACAGTCATTAAAGATTTTTGTACAGCACACTGGAATGTGTTCTCCGAACACATCTCCAACAATCTTCCAACGCCCAATCTTCTAACGACCCAAGATCTCGAGAGAGCCATTAGAGACCTAACTTCCGTAATTACGGAAGCGGTCGATATCTTTGTCCCACTTAAAAACATCGACATTTCCCGCAAACTGCTTCCACGGCACATCGTGAACTAGATCAAAGAGAAAGGACGAATCTGCCGTCAAGTCTTGCGATCTAGGGATCTGGTTGTCAAGACCCAATACAATCGCCTTAATGCCTTAATCAGGCGAGAAGCAAACAAACACGCCCAAGACTCCAGGACTAAAACCACCTCCCAGTTAGATTATAGAAATGGGAAACTCTTCTGGCAACAGTTCGATAGACTGACCAGAAGGAAAGTAAGAAAAGTAAACTCTAAATCCCAACTAACCGACCTTCAGGGCAACGTAATCTCCTCCGATCAAGGAGAGGCCGATTTCTTTGGTTATCACCTCCAATCCACTTTCCGGTCCCAAGATGATCCCCAATTCGATAACCAGTTTAAGGCATTCCTCGAGAGTCGCCTTGAATAATTCCTTACCCTTAACCTTACCTATCAACTCGAACCCTTCCTACCAAACTCTACCCGTTCCTGAAATAATCCGGTCAGTCGGTTAAATGGAGAACCTTGATCCTTTTCAACCCACAGCAGGCGTACCGCAAGTTCTGCCTTAGCCCATCCTTTACACTGCTTTGCAATTCGATAATCTCAGTTACACAACCCGAGTGCGTTGCACATTCGGATGACACTGCCATTCTGACGGTTAATCGGGACACCAACAAGGCCTCCGCTATCAGAACCACCAGAAAATTCATCCAACAATCGGTTCGGTAACTTCGGGTGGAGGTTCCTAAACCCGAACTATACCACCTTCACCAAATCATTTCCCAAAGATCGGTAATGACCTCTTACCCGCGACCAAGTTCCTTCCAACCTTACACTTCGAATCAAATTCCCAAAGTTTCCTCAAACCAAAAAACCCATCAACAAGTTCCTACCAGGAATTATCCTTCACTGAACCTCAATTGGCTCCCGATATTAAGAACACTTAACAGTAAGAAACTCGCGCAACCTCTGGGCACCTGGGTAGAATCATAGGTTGCCACCCCAAAACCTACAACTCACTTACAGAATATACTCACTATTACCAGATTTGAGCCCCATATACACTAACATAAACCCCAATCAACTTTCCTCTATTGCTTCCTGATACGCGAATACTCAGGCGCATACCAGGTTACCTCTCAGGTACCCTAGCGACCCCACAACACAACACGCAAGCATACCAACCATCACACACAGAATCCAAACACTACAGAAAAAACTTAGCACATAAAAGAATCTTCGGCGACACTATCTCTACCAAAGAGATTCTTACCACTCCCTACAACTACCGTTTTCTCAAATTCTCACGAAGAAACCTAAATTAAAATTCAAATAACCCCCCGCAATCCTTACACAACTCCTTGACGACATCCCCGAGGAGATGGAAGAAACCCTAGATAATATCCGATATGCCTCCGCATCCCCCGTCTATTCGTTTACGACGTAGCATGATACCGGCAAACGAATCGGATTAACCACACTAAGCACGCTACACTCCACTAAACAGCACGAACACTTAAACCAATTAACACAATATTAAATACGCAAATAAGTCTAAATCTGTTTTTCTTTTTTTTACACCAAAAATAACCACATCTCATGATTGTAAATTATACAATAACACAAAGCATCGCAACACCAACAAGCCTGGATTGACCGAGGCTGAACATTCTACGACTAACATATATATATATATATATATATATATATATATATATATATATATATATATATATATATATTGAGATGTTCAGAAAGAAGTAAAAGAAGGATCTGACAGTTTAAATGATAATTTATTTATAAAAAGGGGTGATTTCAAGCTCGATACATGTGCGAGACATTGTTTTGATAAAATTTGGTTCACGATGGGTTTAAAGTAGATTTGTTTTGGATAAAATAATCTGAATATTATTTATACAATTTGATTTCATCATAAAAAGCATTGTGCTAGCAACAAAAATGTCAAGAATGTTAAATAAACTTATTTTCGTAAAGTCAATTTAGTAGTTCATTTATTTCAATAAAAGTTAAGTTTTCGAGAGTATTCTGGCAAGTGAAGATTTTACAGGTGTTTAAACATAAATTGTAAATTTAGGATTATATTAGGGATATTGTGTAAATAGTTTTAGAATGCAGGAAATGTGTTAAATTCATGAAAGGGTTATAATATGGACTTATTAGGAATATTTTTCACATATTTTTGGATGCAACTCTGTGACAAACATAGTGATATAATTTTAATAGCAAGAGCAATGCATAGAACATTTTAACACAAAGACATTCACAGTTATATACGTTTTTATAGTGAAAATTCCAGTAAGTGTGTTAAACGATGTGACTTTTTAATGCAACATTATATGATACAATGCATTTGAAATGAACAGTAAATATAATGAAGACAAGTCTTACAAACCTCTAGCATAACATTTTGAGTTATAAAAACGTTTTTAAATATAAGTGATTTGCAATTATAGATTTAAGTTTGGTTATGTTGTAATTTCTAGGTTTTTTGCACAAATTTATAGTTTTTTTATATTATTAGGCTTAAATTATATTCTTAAAGTAATTAATAGGAGTTCTTTCTTAGTATCTCATAGTTTTTAAAAGGATACAATGCATTTCACCGCACAATTTCGTGAAATATGGGGTGAATTTAGGATATTTTTACATAAACTTAAAATTTCTTTAAATTCAAGATTTCAAACTCTAAATGTGTGTTGTCCTATGTAAAATTTTACCAGGATTACGTTTATGTAATTATATTAAGTGTAGCTTGTAAGTTTAGGTAGTTATAAGCAAATTTAAATTAGATTAGGTGATTTCGCACATTATTTTAAGGAACCATATCTTGTTGGGTGTCTATTTATTCGAAATTTTATCTAGTTTTCATTTCTGTCGTTAGTTTTCAAATCCGTTAGTATATAAGAAAGTTATGGCCAAATTTCTATTTTAATCAAAATTAGAAAATGTTTCGACCAATCAGAGCTTTAGTTACAAAGGTAGATTTGCTAAAAAAAAATTGAAGTTTTAGTAACAACCAAAAAGGTATAAAAGGAATTGCCCTGGAAGTGGTGAGCTCTCTATAATTTGTTCAATTTTTAAAAAAAGGTTAAAGCAGTGTTGTGTATTTGTGTAATAAGTAAGTGTTTCTAACCTAATTTAATTATCGGAAAAAGAAAGTTATAAATAACGAAGCGAATATTCTAGAGCAATTGTTTTTATACCGGCATTAATTTAAATAGTTCGGTCTCCGATACCTGTTAGTTTTCGGAAAACTTAGTACGATTTAATTTGTGTAACGATTTTGTTGAAAGTTTTCGTTTTATCAAATTTGATTTGATTACGTTCTACCAAATTAAAATCGCATTTATTTGGTCATTTGTGTTTTATTTCTTGGTACAACTTCTTTTAAATAATTTATATTTAATCCGGCATCTAAAAATAAAAGTGAAATTATAATAAATTTTGGACAACACTAAAACATTTTATAAACGATACCACTCAATAAGCGTTAATTTATTTAAATAAAAAAATTACCAAGATAAAATTAGTGACTGGAGTGTTGCCGAATTGGAAGAAAACATTACTAGTTTTGGAAGTTAGTGTCATCGACAACCCGAGTACCTGTCAGCAGCCAATGGGTGTATGGTAGCAGCAAGAATCAAGTGGAAAGTGCCTGCATCAAATTGGGACAACTTGAAGACATCAGATTACATTTGGAACAGTATATGTGAGTCACATTTTCTTTATAGCCCTATTTATTGTGTACATTGTTGTGTTAAATTTCCTGCAAATTATTATTTATTGGGTATATGTATTGGTGTAGCATTTCAAACAATACTCGTATAAACACCTGAAAAGGAAACAAAATTTTAAATTATTTTCAAATTCTAAATTTAATTGTGAACGTAAACAGTAAATTTGCAAATCATTGTTTGACAATTTTGACATTTGTTAACTTCATTCAATAACGTTACAACGCATGCGTTAGAAGTGTAAATTATATTCCGACTCATTTCTTATACATATATGATAATTTTTACAAAGTGTAATTTATATAATTACATACAGAATAAATTTAATTTCCCACTAAATACTTGATCCCTATCCCCAAATTGAGATTGAGCTAGTTCGGTGCACAATTAATCATTAAACATATAATTACATCTTAATTTAAATTTAAAATCCAACTATATATATTTTCCCTCAATATAAAATTTATTGCCATCACAAATTATATATACAGGGTGAACCTTATCTAATCCGCCAAAATTAAAGGCGTGCTAGAACTCATCATTCTAAGCAAAAGTTCATGTACATGGGTCCGGAAATGCTTCGTTTCGAGATACAGGTGTCAAAGTTGAAAAAATCGCGTTTTCTTCAATATCTTTCGACTGTTTCGAAATAGTTTCATGAAATTTCGTATACGGGGTTTTTTGGGATGACAAATTCAAATTTGTGGTCCATTTAGTTGTGGTTTCTAGAGGATGCCAGCAACCATTTCGACCACTTTAAATCTTTGCAACTTTTGTGCTACACTGTATGCCATTTTGGACTAAAAATCGATTCTCTTGTCTTTCTGCTACAAAAGGTATATCTTAGTGAAGTCGCTAGAGCAACCCTTTCCGAGAAAAAGACATTAAAAAAGAAAAAATTAATATTAAAAGTATACATGTTGTATGTCTAGGCATTCTATCGTATTTAAATATGAATTTTTTATTAAAATGTTATTATCAATGAACGCAAAGAGACAAATAAGTACATAAGTAAACAAGTAAGTTACTTAGTAACAATTAAAATTCCTATTGATAAACCTGTCAAAAAATACTCTCGAAAATGTGTATGCATCATGAGTTTTAAAAGCGTTTTTCTCGGAAAGGGTTACTCCTAGCGACATCACTAAGATATACCTTTTACAGTCGAAAGATATTGAAGAAAACGCGATTTTTTTTTCAACTTTGACACCCTGTATCTCGGAAACGAAGCATTTCCGGACCCATGTACATATGAACTTTTTTGCTTAGAATGATGAGTTCTAGCACGCCTTTAATTTTGGCGGATTAGATAAGGTTCACCCTGTATATATATATATATATATATATATATATATATATATATATATATATGCTCTAAATAAGTGAATACTAACCAATTTACACGCCGCTTCCCGACCACCTAACCTAGAAACTAACTCGTAGATTTTCGAACCGTGTGCTTTTGTGCCACCTTCCTGCAGGCGTTAGTCAGCTAACGTAAAGCAAAACTCGAATCTTAGCCCGCTATGGGTGTAAAACCTCAAGCACCAAACCATCACAAGTTCCCGGACTCTCGTTGTACGACCGCGCAGTTCGACCATCGCATCTAGACGAAAAGCCAAAGACGTCCTTGTATAACACCCCGTTCAACCTGACTGTACACATTACACATATACACACAACAAGAATATCGATTCAGTCTGTATAGACCAGAAAACAATATTTTATTTTCCTGTTATTTCATTACTTTATTTCCTGTTAATTTAGTTCATGTCATTATACGAAAACATTTTAATTTTCCTATTTAAATAATCGCAAAATTTATATTCTTTAAAATGAATTTAACATTATAACGAAATTGATAAGACCTTCTCTATTCAATTATAGTATATTGAACCAGACAAATCCTAAATGTTTTGCGAGTTCAATTAAAAACAAAGGAACCAAAAATAAAATAGGAAGTTTGTTGAGGTCGAAATTTTATTTCTGCTAAAATAAAATTTACCTTCTTTTAATGTAAACTGGTAAATGCTAAAAGTTTACGTCTACATTATAAAAGAAAATTGACAAGCGTATTGAATTAAAATAACTTTTGATAACATTGATAACATTAAAACGCGTTTTGCTCATTCAATTCCTTTTCTTTAAAATTATAAAAGCTTTTAGAAAAAATTATAATTTAATCAGCCTTACAATTCAAACAAATCAATACTTCAATTGTCCTGTTAATTTTATTGATATCCAAAAGATTAGAGTAAATTGCTTAATAAAAATTAATCAATAAAATCCACCTGTCGCCTTTAATGGAAATCGTTCGTGTTGACTTGATGATTTACAAACAATAGATAGGGAATTTTCTATACACTGAACCAGACAAGAAATCCACACTTGTAAAGATAGGAAGATATCTCCAACATAAATTCTTTGATTAAATACATCATTAAATACAGATTGGTTTAACAACCGGCGATTAACAAGATTAGCTATCTTCCAAACTGTAAGGCCGATAAGTTCAAGATTTCTGATGTACCCATAGACGTTTTTCTCCTTCGTTAAAATAATTCAATTATTAATTAGTACTAAAGCAGTAATAAACATTCTCCAGTTTATTAGAAAACCAACTTTTGGGGCATAAATCGTTAATTATTTTGATTATAGGAAAGTTCCGAGACTCCGTAGTGCCAGCAACCCACAATATACCAGCATCCAGAGTTGCCTATCCAGAGAGGCAGATTTAAGTTTCATTTATATATTTTAGTTAAGTTTTGTTGAAGTACAATTTAATTTTTTATTTGCTTTCATAACATTAATATGTTAAATAAGTGCCTGTTTAGTTGACTATGTTGGAAACTGTATAAGACTCACGCCCGGGCCCTGATTGAGTCAAGCATAAGGCGTTACAAAACTTAAGAAAAGTTAAAATTTATTTTTATAGTTCCCTTGAAACAAAAAGGGGCTTATAATAATTTAAAGAATTAAAATTGAGATATCTTTCAGACGACACTTTTTAGTGTACCAGTTGGTGATAATTTTGTTTCCATGATTGATTAAAGTAATGTCTAAGAAAGTTTTTGGTTGTTTTCAGTTTCAATAGTAAATTGTGTTCTTGGGTGGAAATTATTGAAATGTGTAACAAACTAGGAACCATCAGAAGTACACAATCGTCAACATACTTTTTATAAAAGTGGATTTTATCATTCCAAAATGGGTTGTCTAAAATTTTGTTTTCAGTATGTTCCATTACTAAATTAGCAATTACAGACGACAAAGGGCTGCCCATAGCAGTGCCAAAAGATTGTTTATAAAAAAATTTGTACTGAAAATAGGTTGAATTGAGTATTAACTCAGCTCCTTTAATAAAGTTTCTTTTTGGTAGGCTTGTAAATTTAGAGATATCCTATTTGTCTTTAATGCAATTAATTACTAATTCAGTTGGAATATTATTCAATAAAGTTAATAAACTTATAACTTTTTGGGACATGATGGTTTTTAACGAATTTATGGAAAGACCACGAATCCTTAGTGTGAAAAGGTGATTTACCAATGACGTTATATAATATTTTAGTTAGAAAGGAGGGGGCACGTTTTAAATGTAAAATACCTGTCGGTCAGAATTTAACCAAATTTTGATATGTTCTAGAACTTGACCAATTGATCAAATGTCTTCATTGCCCGAAAGCTCAAAGCTCAACAGTTTTTGATATACAGGGTCTGCAATATCACTATTTGATACTTTCAATATCTGATAAAAAAGACATTTTTGCCAATATTAACGCAAAACTTAGTGAATTGTTATTTTTTTGTGCTACTGGTTACAACCTTTTCTTTACTTTCATTATTTTTGTACATACACCTGATATACAGGGTGAGACCAAATATACGTATCTGAAAAGAATTATACGGTGGTATTGTTTTGATATTTTGGTGAATGGAAGTTAACACATATATATGTCCATTTAAATTATTAATGCAAGGTAAGTCCCCTAGATGTCCGTTATACAGAGTGTTTCATTTCTTTAATAGATTTAATTGAGTATTATTATACTTCCTAGTTAATTTTCTGATAACTTAATTGAAATGTCTATATTAAAATAAACTATTTGCTAACTGTATATACCTACATAATAGTCACGATGTGTTTATACTGATACTGGGTGTCCAAGTACAAAGAACCAAAGCGTTATCTTAAACTTCATATAGGTACGGAAAAACCAGTTAACATAAAAATCCCTTGCAATTGGATGTCGTTGCGAAATACAAAGCTTTTGGAGATTGACAGATAGAAAGGTTAGATGTGCTTCATTTATTATGCTCACTATTTTCTAATAAAGTCATATTTAGTATTTACTTATTCGTTTAAACCAAAACCGTAATGTGGTATTGCGCTTTTCATCTGCTTTTATTCGTACAACTAGATTTTTTTCTGATTTTGCACTTTTCTTTCCGTTTTTCATACTACAATTATTATGTTTTTCTAGTCCCAAACTTATAAAATAACAACAATATAGTAGGTGGCTATGAAACGTCAAAAATTAATCCACTAATTAAGTGATGTTGATGCTTAGTTGCAAATCTACTTTTTGAATTAAAATCGTTGATGAGTTTATGTGAAAAATGAATCGAATTCCATGTTAATTAATATTTTGTTGAGATATACTATATATATATATATATATATATATATATATATATATATATATATATATATATATATATATATATATATATATACGTGCCAGAAAATACGTTCTGCTGTAATATTCATTTGGATGAGAATGGTAATCTGTTTGAGTTTCTGCTCCCTGGGTTACGATATGTAAATCGGTCATTATTAGCAGGTAATGAGATATATATTTTTTTACAAGCATTACGTAAGGAAATTAAGAAAAAAGCTACCACACGGCTTACGAAAACGAAAATAACTTCACAGATTCTCAATTTAAAGCAGTTTCTCCATAACCAAAGATCAATTTAATAATCTTTTCAACTTTTGTGACCCCGTTAGAATAGGAAATTTTTTGAGATATGTAAGTAAAAAGATCTCTTAGCATTCCTGTGCAAGTTACGACAAGGTCTTAGTGATAGTTTTTAGCGGTTATTTTAATTATTCCACAAGACAACAAGCCAGTTTAGCTATATCTCTAGTTAGACAATCCCTTTCTGCAAGATTTGTTCCACAAAATATTGGATTTACTGCTACAACAAGAGACAGCTACATCGAAAATCATGTAACTCCTTTTGTAAATCGTCTATACAATCAAAACCTGGATCGGCCTCAAGTTATAGTGTATAATGACTGTACTTATCTAGAAAAAGAGAAAAGTTCTTGTTTCAAAGTGTTGCGACAGTCCTACTGTACTTATAAGGGTAAACATCTTATCAAGCCATCTCTGCTTGTTGCCCCGAGCGGATTTATTCTAGACATCCAAGGGCCATATTTCTCAAATTCTGAAAACAACGATGCTAACATACTTATAAGTGAATTTAATAGAGATGTGAATGGTATGCGTGAATGGTTTAATGAAGGAGATATTTTCATTCTCAGCCGCGGGTACTTGGATGCTATTCCAGCTTTAAATATATTAGGTATTAATTTTAAAATACCAGCCTTTTTGCTCAGAGGTCAGCTCCAGTTATCCACAGAAGAGACTAATGATAGTCGTCTCGTTACGAAAACCAGGTGGATCGTAGAAGCACGCAATGGGCACTTAAAATCAATTTTTAAATTTTTTAGCTTTAAGATAAAAACACCCCACATTTGTAATATTGCAGATTTTCTTAAAATTTCTGGAGCAATTATAAATAAATATGTTCCACCCATTTTAATGCAAGATGCTACTATTGAGCTAGCTGAAAATATTATTCAAAAAGTTCAAGAGCCAAATGTTGTTCAAGCCAGGGTTGAGGAGGAAAACTTACGCGCTAGAAGGGGCAGATGGGTTGATTTAAATGAAATTATCGTTCCCTCATTCCCACGTTTGTCACATTTTTATCTTAAAGAGTTAACTGTAGGTATTTTTCAATTAAAGCTTGCTCCTTCTTATATACAGGACAATGAAATAGAGGACCGCCAGGTTCAATATCAATTTGGTGGAAACTACGAACCCGGTTTTATACGGGTAAGGACATATTCTCGCCTCAGAAATGCTACTCGTTACCAGTTTTGGGTTGCATTTGTGCCGAATAATGAGGAAGAAGAACCTAACCCAATATTAGGTACTTACTGCACCTGCAAGACTGGTGCCAGAACTTTAGGTACTTGTTCTCATGTGGCAGCTGTACTATGGTTTTTAGGATACACTAGGTATCAAGAGCTAATCAAATATCCTTCTACAAATGTTTTAAATCATATACTAAATGCAAATAATGTGGAGGTGATAGACATTTAACATTTGATTATGCAACTTTTTGATTTCTATGACAATGGTTATATCAAGATCAAAATTTTTTTACTGTTTTCTGCCTCATCAGTTCAGTTAACTGATATCTTATTAAGCTTAGATATTTTTAATATATTAAAATACGTTCATTAATGTTTCTACATAAACATTTCTTATTTCAAATGACTGTACAAAGCGGTAGTGATGATGGAGGTAGATCTGCGAAACCGGTCTGTCGATGGTGTGAACAGTGAAGACACTAGTATCTTAAAGAATTTTCTTTTCTTAGTTTTGCAAAATAAAAATGAACTTCGACAAGCGCCTTCTTTATCAAAAGAATCTACTGAAAACTTTATTAGAAAATAGTGAGCATAATAAATGAAGCACATCTAACCTTTCCATCTATCAATCTCCAAAAGATTTGTATTTCGCAATTCAATTGCAAGGAATTTTTTATGTTAACGGTTTTTTTCGTACCAATATGAAGTTTAAGATATCGCTTTGGTCCTTTGTACTTGGACACCCAGTATCAGTATAAACACATCGTGACTATTATGTAGGTATATACAGTTAGCAAATAGTTTATTTTAATATAGATATTTCAATTAAGTTATCAGAAAATTAACTAGGAAGTATAATAATACTCGATTAAATCTATTAAAGAAATGAAACACTCTGTATAACGGACGTCTAGGGGACTTAACTTGCAATAATAATTTAAATGGACATATATATGTGTTAACTTCCATTCACCAAAATATCAAAACAATACCACCGTATAATTCTTTTCATATACATATATTTGGTCTAACCCTGTATATCAGGTGTATGTACAAAAATAATGAAAGTAAAGAAAAGGTTGTAACCAGTAGCACAAAAAAATAACATTCCACTAAGTTTAGCGTTAATATTGGCAAAAATGTCCATTTTATGATATATTGAATGTATCAAATAGTGATATTGCAGACCCTGTATATCAAAAACTATTGAGCTTTGAGCTTTCGGGCAATGAAGACATTTGATCAATTGGTCAAGTTCTAGAACATATCAAAATTTGGTTAAATTCTAACCGAAAGGTATTTTACATTTAAAACGTGCCCCCTCCTTTGGTGAGTTTGTATGTTGGAGAATGAATTTTACTTACGATGAGTCTTAATGGTGTGTTTGTCTTATGTAACTTAGGTAGTCCATAAATTTTGGGTGGTACTGAATTATTACTTTTTAAGTTTTTGATGTTTGTTCTTCCAATTGATTCTCATTTTTACATTTGACCCATCGTATGTAATATGCAGTCTCCAACATACAAACTTTCCAAATTTCAAACTGGTGCACTAAAAAAGTGTGGTCTGAAAGATATGTCAATTTTAATTCTCTGAATTAT
This sequence comes from Vesta saturnalis, assembly GCA_036346205.1. Classification (NCBI taxonomy): domain Eukaryota; kingdom Metazoa; phylum Arthropoda; class Insecta; order Coleoptera; family Lampyridae; genus Vesta; species Vesta saturnalis. The sequence goes on along the minus strand of JARFJB010002341.1, from coordinate 3,439,583 downwards.
ATTAATTTTAAAATAAACGTCATTTATGCTTTAGTTGATCGAGCGATTATTTCATCTCACCCACAACTTGGACCGGATAACCTCAGTATCGATAGGAACGTTTTAATTCAAAATAATTTTCCACTACAGTATATTAATAAACACATATAGGAAAGCGAGTACATTGGATTCACAATAAACACAAACATAAAAGTCAAGGTAGAAATGATCCAAAAAAACATATTGTTTTACCATACATTCCAAATATTACTACTAAAATTAGAAAAATCATCCTCGATAAAACACAGCATAAAAATCATATAACTTTCAAAAATTTTAATACTGTTAATAGCTTTCATTCTAAACTTAAAACTAGAGTACCTTTTGACGATAAGTCTAACCTAATATATAAAATTGATTGCAAACAAAAACTATCCTAAACCTTACGTTGGTCAAACGTCACAATATATTAAAAAACGGACGTCACAGCATCTTTGCTCTATTAAAAACAAACGTAATGATACTGCACTCAGTAACCAACCTTCAATTTGATAATACTTTTGATTTTAGTAATACAGAAATTGTAGCTCATGAGAACAATTTACATAAAAGATCATTTATTGAAATGTTTTACATCTAAAAGTGTAATATTGTTAATCACAAAACCGACACTAATAACCTAAGCAATATATATCTCAATTTAATCAAAAATAAGTAATTTAAATAGTTAGATATTACTGTTGGAGTCATGTTACTATGTTGGTAACTTGGTTCCCATAGTTAGGTTGGTATTATCTGTAAAAAGAATTTTCACTTTTACTTTTGACATTACTTAAAATAGACACGTTTTTAGTAAAACTGTTAAAAACTATATTTTTTAATTTATAACATGGGTGTTGATTGTTTATTCGTCTTTACGGTAATTTTTTACTTTCAATGACAATAAAACGAAAATTCTTTCAATCATTTTTAGGGGAGCAACTTTGAACAACTAAAACCGTTGTGTTTATTAATTTGTGCAAATATTGATATTAAAGTTTTCAATTAAACCGTATTTATTCGTAAGCTATTATTGTTATTATTGTTTTACGGTAAGCTTTAAATAATAATCTATACAATATAACTATGCTTAATGTAGCTTTAGGTACATTACCTATCCTAATGTTTTTTACGAAAAAAATTTTTTTTTTAAATTTCTGAAGAATCTGCACTTGATATTCCCGAAACGTACGTAAACTAAAGATATGTGTTAATAACAACTATTGCCGTAATTTTTTAACTTTTAATTTGAACTGTGGTGACCATGAAATAACTACAATTTAAACAAAAAACTATATCTTTGTAAGATTTGATTAGATCTTTCATTGATATGTCAATTTTCTGTTTGTGAATGCTTTTATCAATTTGAAATTAAAGTTTGTCTCAAGTTTACAATTACATTTGATTAAATTTCGTCAAATTTGCTCTTTCATTATGACATTTTTTACTGTTAGCCTTCGCTGGAGCGTGTTCTGATTGGTCATCTTCACGGTAGTTTAATAGTATTTCATTTATTAAAGATCTACTTATTCCTTACGAAAACTAGATTCCATAGATGGCTTGATATGTTTATAAAATTGTTATATTAATAGCAAGCTTATGTTTGCGTTTGTTAGATAGAGTTCTCTATGATATGTCACTATTGAAGTATCCTTTGATGATTAAAGAAAGTAAACAATACGATATTAAAGTAATACATTTCAATTATTATAACGCAGTTTAATTCAAAATACGACTTTTAGTAGTATGAACCAAAATTTGCAAGGGACAATTTTTTAGTGACACATTTTTCATATAGATTTTTGCATGATTGAGGGTTACGATCATTGACCCAGATAAACTATTTAAGGTAATATGGAATATACGATATAAATCAATTTACTATTAGCCAAATTTTTTTAACTCTTACCGTAAGGGTCAGGTGTGAAACTATACAAATATGCTTTTAAACAGCGAGTGGTAGTCATTAAAACATAGTGGTTAAAGGTTCGTGGAATAATCACATGTAGTGTTGCGCTGAACGTATATTACCCTGTTACTTGAGGAGGGGTGATTGTACAAAACAGGGTTGGCTTGTTTTCTTGTAGTTAATAAGACGGTAATTATCACGTCCAATTTTCTCTGCTATCAGTTACAGTACGCAAATTTACTGATTATTGTTTGACATAAAATAAATACATGTCAGCTCAAACAGGGACCGTAAAGCGGTTAAACCGCACCAATTTTTCCCTGTTACAATTAATAATTTATTGTAATGTCCCGAGAATCGATTTTACACATTTATTTTGGTTACGTTTACAGTTTCTCCTAATACAAAGAAATTATTTTTAGACCAAAAGACATCCGTACGTATTGTCAGGGTATTCTGAACACCCTGTATACGTATTGGTTAGGTCTTTATCTATTTAGTTACATTCCGAATCTTTTCTTTCCTTTTCTTTCAATTTTAGTTTAAGAGCTTACTGTAGATAATGAAGATTTTGCTTGAATAGGTCACGCTGTATGTAAAGGAATTTTAGGAATGTGCATATTTGGGATTTTATTAAGATAAATTCCTTTGATTTTGTTACATAGTTTCATTACAAAGAAGTGTTGTTATCGCGTTGGTGCCGTACTGTCGCATCCGTGCAGAGGACCAATTTGAGAGTAGGAATGATGGTTTTCATCCATATAAGTACTATGGGTGGGCGATTGGTTGTACTTTTGCAATAACATATTTGTGTCGTGTCGAGGGGAAACGCAGATGTAGCAGTTTCTTCGCCTTCAGTCGAGCTACCATCGTATATTTAGGGGGGTGGAAATTTTTAAGTTCAAATGGTTGATTGGTTTGTTTAATTGAATTTGTATGGAGGGGAACGTTTTTTTAATATGGCGGAAAAGTGAGTTTGAATGGAAACGGACTCTGCCCTAAGCTTTTGACGCGTGGAGTCGTGTGTGTGGAAAGGTGTTCGAACTAGCGGAATTTGGGGTTTCATAATTGTGCGAGCTCCTAGTGAAATTTCCTTAAGTAGTGTTGAAGACTTGCAGGATTAGTCGAATAAAACCAAGTTTGGGATATTTTTGTGAACATTTCAACCGGGCTCGTTCATTAATTCAATTTATTGGAGAATAACGGCATCTTCGAGTGCGTTTATGACAGAAATTTGGGTTCGTGTTTTTTTGTAGTGCGAACCCGAGGACTATTGAGTTTCGTGATTAAAGAGATATAATTAAGAACCCCTTTCCTAAAAGTTAAGTGAACGTAGTGGACGAACACCCAACCACACCAACTGATTATGATTGTTTTGTTTGTAATTAAACTTACTAATTTAAGTTGTGTAAAACAATTTGCTGAGTGTTTTCTTAGTCGAACCTTAACATCTTTGAGTTAAAAGAAATTATTAAAGTGATCTAATTTAGTTACTACTGCTTCATTAAGTTACGAGACATTATTGGTGTCAATTCTGGAGAATTTTGTAAACTAATTTAAAATCAAGTTGAATACGCGGTAGCGATCTACTGCGAGTCGGTATTGCCGTCATTAGGGAGTAAGACCGAAGACCGTGGGCCCGCTCGAGCCTTAGACGACGCTTTCGTGGAGCAAGAATCATCTCCTAGTTGCCTGTGTGACCGAGGTAATTCAATTTATATTCTGTTTTTTGTAGGATACTATTTAACTTAAGATAGTTTTGCTACTGACCAGAATTCAATCAGGTAAAAGGTTAAGAGTAGACGATTATCATTTTATCCAAATTGACATGCTGTTTAAATTTTAATTGTTTTATTTTGAGTTAATAGATGTTCATCGTAGTTGCTATTTTAGAGTAATTATTTTAATATTAAGCCTTGACAAAGGGTGATGATATATTGCTCAAATAGGAAGCGTTGCCGGGTTTTAATGAGAGAAGTTTGGAGTTTTTTTGTTTTGTTTTGTTACAAAGATTAGGTTAACGTAACGTAGCTTACCAGTTTAAAAAAGCTTTGTAACCGAATTTAAGTCAGTTTGGTATGTGTTATTTTGATTTGTTTAAGGAAGATTAGTAAGTTAACGTAGTGGAAACCTTAGTGATTTGTATTGAGTATTGAATTTGAATATTGCTGCACGGTGGTAAGTTTATCAAATTAAGGTGCAGATTTTGAAGCCTTTTAGGTGAAGCAGCATTGCGGACACCTGGATCTACGAGCGTTACGATTTGGTAAGTGGGGTTAGTTGGGTATTCGGACCACTACGTACCGTCGTTTATTTCGCGTTTTAAAACACCCTGGTGTGTTCGTTTGAATATCCGCTACCGATAACCAAGGGAAAAAATGGTGGTGACCCTTATGGACTCACATGTTGAACGTGTCCATGGTTAATGCTTGGAGGCTCCACGTGCTTTACAACCCTGTACAAAAACAAGATTTGTTACAGTTTACTAGGAGTGTTACCAGACATTATCTAAGGAATTTTCAAAAATGGACTGCAAACCGGAGAACGCATAACATACCACAAAGTATAATTAGAAGTGAAGCTGGACACTTTCCAGGGAAATTGGAAAAACAACTTCGTTGCCGGAAGTGCCAACAAAGAGTTAGATGGGAGTGCATAAAATGCAAGGTGACTTTGTGTCTTGAAAGGGAGTGCTTCATTCAGTTTCACAGTTAAATTATTTGCTTTCATTTACTAAAACATTATACTTTATAATAAAGAATTTTTTGTCACTTTATCAGTTTTTAACGTTATTATCCCAGCGTACCCATTTGAGTACACCTATTTTTCTCCTAATTTAATAAAAGAAAAAGTCAAAAATTTAGCAAAGTGCACGTAATAGCATTACTATAATTCCAAAAACAACAATGGTTTTTTATGTTTTTTATGTAAAAAAGTCTGTGGGCACAAATGGGTTAATTTGTGCAAATATTGATGTTAAAGTTTTCAATTAAACCGTATTTATTCGTAAGCTATTATTGTTATTATTGTTTTACGGTAAGCTCTAAATAATAATCTGTACAACATAACTATGCTTAATGTAGCTTTGGGTACATTACCTATCCTAATGTTTTTTACGAAAAAAATTTTTTTTTTTAATTTCTGAAGAATCTGCACTTGATATTCCCGAAACGCACGTAGAATAAAGATATGTGTTATTACTGTCGTAATTTTTCAACTTTTAATTTGATCTGTGGTGACCATGAAATAACTACAATTTAAACAAAAAACAATATCTTTGTAAGATTTGACTAGATATTTCATTGATATGTCAATTTTCTGTTTCTGAATGCTTTTATCAATTTGAAATTAAAGTTTGTCTCAAGTTTACAATTACATTTGATTAAATTTCGTCAAATTTGCTCTTTCATTATGACATTTTTTACTGTTAGCCTTCACTGGGGCGTTTTCTGATTGGTCATCTTCAAGGTAGTTTAATAGTATTTTATTTATTAAAGATCTAGTTATTCCTTACGAAAATTAGATTCCATAGATGGCTTGATACGTTAATAAAATTGTTATATTAATAGCAAGCTTATGTTTGCATTTGTTAGATAGAGTTCTCCTTGATATGTCACTATTGGAGTATTACTTCTCAAACATAAAACTATCCTTTGATGATTAAAGAAAGTAAACAATACGATATTAAAGTAATACCTTTCAATTATTATAATGCAGTTTAATACAAAATACGACTTTTAGTAGTATGAACCAAAATTTGCAAGGAACAATTTTTTAGTGACACATTTTTCATATAGATTTTTGCATGATTGAGGGTTACGATCATTGACCCAGATAAACTATTTAAGGTAATATGGAATATACGAGATAAACCAATTTGCCATTGGCCAAATTTTTTTAACTCTTACCGTAAGGGTTAGGTGTGAAACTATACAAATATGCGTTTAAATAGCGAGTGGTAGTCATTAAAACATAGTGGTTAAAGGTTCGTGGTATAATCACATGTAGTGTTGCGCTGAACTGCTGTTACTTGAGGAGGGGTGGTTGTACAAAACAGGGTTGGTTTGTTTTCTTGTAGTTAATAAGACGGTAATTATCACGTCCAATTTTCTCTGCTATCAGTTACAGTACTCAAATTTACTGATTATTGTTTGACATAAAATAAATAGATGTCAGCTCAAACAGGGACCGTAAAGCGGTTAAACCGCACCAATTTTTTCCTGCTACAATTAATAATTTATTGTAATGTCCCGAGAATCGATGTTACACATCTATTTTGCTTACGTTTACAGTTTCTCCTAATGCAAAGAAATTATTTTTAGACCAAAAGACATCTGTACGTATATTTACCAAAACAAGTCGACAAGACTCTTGCAAATCTGTCTTCACTAACCTCAATATTGTGGTCCTGCTTTCCATATATAATTATAAAAGTTTGTGCTTTGCTCATACATTTAAATCACTATTTCTCATCGGGAAGCACACTGCTATTAGACAAGGCCGTTAACGTATCTTGCAGATAGAACAAGTAGGTTTGAATCGGTTTTCACTACCAGTCAACTCAACTATTTTTCCATACTGCTTATACAAACTAAATTGTCTACGCTAAAAGTTTCTGTTTCTGTTAGCTCGTATGTATATATTTTTGGTCTGGCGTTATACATCCTATTTATATTTTGGATATTGTTGTGTTGTTCTTAAATTATGTTTAACATCGTATTTATATTGTTATATCCTAAAGAATCGCTGGATTCTTGTTACGGGTGAAAATGGCACTAGAATCGGAAGTAACAGATAAGAAAAGCGTCGGTAGCTTAGTGGAATAAAGAGGGTAGGCTTGTTATTAACTTTGCGATTAGGATAGTTCGTAACACATAAGACACAATATGGGTAAGTTATAAGTCGTGTGGGCGCTAGAATGTTTATAAACGTCAATATAGTGCATAAATACCTAACTAGGCGAATCAGTAAATTGATAGCCTTGTTCCGACGCCTCCTATAAAACTTCAAAGTATTTGCACGTTGTCGCAAAAAAAAGTGTTAATGGACCAGCTGTTCTGTCATCAATCTTATTTACTCTATTTTTATGTCATGTTAAATCTTAATGAAACACATCTTAAAATAAAATTATATAAAAAAAAACTCAAAAACAGTAAATAATCTAATGAAACAAATAAATCGCTCGGTAACTTGAACGTAATCAGAACATCTTTTTTTTAAAATTTGGTCCCACCTAAATAATAATGACGCGGTGACGAAGGAGTGAGGTCATATATTCTATTACACTCAGTAACGAAATAATACTACCAAATTCATTAATGCTAGTCATATATTGTGATAATAGTAGTCATAAAATAAGAAATTAGAACGTTGGTGCAGTTAGCAAAACACAATCAGTTCACTTCCTGAAGGGAGTAAAGCGCAATCTTTTTTCGTAAAATCCAATAATTAAATCGGGGTGACTCTTGCAAGATTGCAATTCTCAAAATTATCTACCTTAAGCGCCTTAAATTTTAATTAACACCTTAAAGGTACAATAATGACGCCGAAAACATAAATTTGCCAAATTTTCGTGATATGGTACACCCTGTATTTTATGACTCGCTTTGTACTACCTATTCCTAAGTTTTTTTGAATTATTTAGTGATAAAGTTGAAAACTGTAAAAATTTTACCTTTTTGTCACAATAGGGCATATAAAATAAATTAAGACAATGTCATAACTCACAGAAAAATAAAAATGCAACAATGCTAATTGCAATAAAACTCTGAAGCTATAGGTTTTGGGACACAATTCATCATTTTGGACAATAAAAGAGCAATGCCTGTTAATTATTTACTCGTAGAACAGTATAACCATAACCTTTAAAATGGAATTAATTACCAACTGCTTAGGCAGCTTATTTAGGAAACATCAAAATGGGAAAAACAGTGTTACTGGAAGAATACACGTAACTTCAGGAAATGATAGATCTAATCATTTCAACACAAAACTTTCATATAAACGTAAATCCACTAGTTTTTCGTTTTCGAGATACAGGGGGTCAACGTTAATAACCCGCCTAAGCAGTTGGTAATAAATACCTAAAAATTCAAATATATTAGGAACTGTTAACGTTATCGACTTAGACAGATTATACCTTTTAAATCTGAAAAACATCAAGGTTTCGTATTTTAATAATACTCCATTGGCGTAGAAATTAAGGATTAAAAGGTTGCTCTCCCCCTTCCGTTCTACGCGACTGTATATAACAAAAACGTATTAATAAGCTAAAACTACTGTATATCTCAAATTTATTATACCAAGAATGAGAAAAATACCTTTTTTCGTTTTGGAGATATTTCAAAAATCAACGTTTATTGATGGAACTTTGACACTCTCTCAAGTTGAAAATAATTTGTTGTGTATATCAGCAGAAAGCTTACTTAAAGTACTACAGTATAATATACACGGTGATCCATTAAAAAAGTCAAATAATTTTACTTTTGCGCTTTGCTTCACCCAGTATGAAGAAACGTTTCTGTGTGAACAAAAGTCATGAGGATGTAAGTAACATGGTAATTCTGTACCTTTCATTTGAAATAAAAATTCAAAAATGTGTTACGTAGCCCACTAGATGGCGATAAACTGAGTACGATTGTCTCACATTATTGCTCATACCTTTTAAATACCCAGTATAACGTAAATTGTTTCGGTATAAACTGGTAGTAAAACGAGATAACAGACAATTTTGGCTTTGCACGACTAGCCAACGGTCGGGTGTAAGTCAGGTCTTAATTAATTTGTACACCGAAGGATAGTATACCTACACAAGTCAAAATAGGGGTTGAAATCGTCACAAAACCGGAAATGGGCGCCAGGATATTTGAAATGTCACAGTAGAGGATGATATGCCCAATTACGATAGTCCACGGCTCGCTCAAAATACCCAAATAACTTGATTACCTATACGCAATCTCCACAAGCGGAACCGGGACCAGCTGATCTATCGCCAACCTGAAAGGCTTCGAAACCAATATTTGAACGCTTAAATAAAATAATAGCGTGCCGAAAAAATCTATCACTTCTTTGATAAACAAACAGAATCTCTAGTCAAGTTACGTTAATCCAAAATCCCAATGAGTAAAATACGTTCACCTCGCCAAACAAAAATAACATCACAATCGTAAAGAAGAAACACTAAAAACTTTATTTAAATTTCGTCAATCACCACATTCAAGAAAAACACAAAGGTTACCTTATATGCAGAGGCCCTTGAACGGACTATCACCTCGACGATACAGTTGTTGCTGGGGATGTGTACAATGTCAAGCAGTGGTCGACGGCTGCCGTTTTTGCTCCTAGCGATGCTTGGTTCGATTTTCAATTGATCGTGTACGTTACTGTCTACATTGACACATAATTCGTTCACTTAACTTTATTCGCTTTAACTAAACTCCTCAAGTGAAACTATTTACTGTACGTTACTTATTCACTTTATATCAATACTGTACAAGCTCGGGTTAATACTTATAATTTTTATTAAGTTACAAAAACAGTTTTATTTACTTAGCAGCAGGCTATCTTTTTGCAAACGCACAGTGAACTGAATGGTTCTAACCTTGAAACGAACGTTGTATTTTTCCGCAAAGGAAAGCGAAGTTTTATTCAGAGGAACGCGTGAGCACTACCTACTTAATACTCAGCGCTATTCTGGATCTCGATACATATAACCCTAAGGACTAACTGAACGTCAAAATAGATTGGCGTCATGCAGGATGAACGATTATATGATCCCTTACTGGAATTTTGGAAGATGAAGAACACCTTTTTCGAAAGTTCGGTCTACACGAGCCTTGATCAACGTCGTTTCGCGATAATTACACTACCCTAAACTACACGCTTCTACGCCTGTACTACTACTGCTAACATAAAAACTTTACTCTCGTCCACATTGGTTTTTCAACGCCTTCCACTCTAATTTGCCCAAAAAACTTAAATATACCACTCTGCACATACACGAATTCTAACTCGAAAATCACCACAAGGATTGCCTTATCAGCAAGCTCGTTTCTACTCGAAATCTGATCGTATGTAATTCGATATTTAACGCATTGGAATTTTCATGCAAAATCGCCTCTAATGCTATGTACTTAAAATCAAATTTTTGGTTTTCGGAACATATTTCTTATCAATCGGAATGGTGCCTATCTGGCTTTTGCACAAGATCTACCTTACAAAGTAATATTTGAATACGTTCTTTAATTTAATTTTATATGACGCAATCCCAACTTGATTTAACCAAATTAAAATACGAAATTTATTTCGACAACACTATCCCTATTTACAAATACACTAACGAATGTTTCCATTCAAGTTCTATTATGGGAGGGCTTCCCTAAATATCGATGTCAAAACGTAAATCACATTTTCGTTTTTTTAAAATTTCCATTTTACTGTAAAAATAGAAAAAAAATATTCGTAAACCTTTATGTAAACGACAACAGAAAACGTTACAATAGAAAGCTTCTCCCATCATTAATGCATTGTTACATCCCATTACGAGAATCTATACCCCATTCAAAATGTTCGGTACTAACAAATAATATTTCAAATTCGAAATTTATTGACAAATATTGGTGAAATAATGGATACATGACAAAATAAACCCTATATTGTTAGAAATCCTTTGTAAGCCTCTCATATTTTTAATCAGATACTTGGTGTGTCATTTAAAAAAAGTAAGTTTATGTTACCACAAAGTTCTAGATCACCCTTTATAAACAAAAATATTTTTAGAATGTGCACCCCTAAATCTATCACCAGAATTTGACGGTTATATCTCTCATGGTTTACGAGTCATCTTCCACCCGCAAAGCGTTCATGATCATTTTTGTCTTATTTTGAATCATAGAATCTCCAGTTTTCGTTTCTCGGTGATTTTAAAATACACCTTGTATATGCATACATATAAATATATATATATATATATATATATTAAAATGTATTATTGACAGTATCAATGAAATATGAAAATGTAAACTTTCACCATTAACACTCACAATAAAATACTTATCTTTTTTGGGGTTTTTTAATGGTGTACTTTAAATTATACAATCTAAACATTTCGATAACACTTACAGTTATCTTCGTCAGTAGTAATGTTTGTTAAAAATTGTTAAAGATGTAGTAAACAATTTTGTCAAATTTGAAAAATTAAAACATATATGAAATATGAAAATGTAAACTTTCACCATTAACACTCATAATAAATACTTATCTTTTTGTTTTAATGGTGTTCTTTAAATTATAATCTAAACGTTTCGATAACACAGTTATCTTCGTCAGTAGTAATGTTTGTTAAAATTGTTAAAGATGTAGTAAACAATTTTAACAAACATTACTGACGAAGATAACTATGTTATCGAAACGTTTAGATTGTATAATTAATACACCATTAAAAACCCCCAAAAAAGATAAGTATTTTAATATCAATGAAAGTAGCTATGAACAATTTTTTGACACCCCACCAGTAATCAATAGTATCCAGCAAATCACGCTAACGATGATAATCAATCATAACTGAATATTAAATATTACATAAAATATTTTTGATTTACCGACGCTTACGGTCGCTTAGTAGAACCGTTTTATTTTACTGAATGCAGAACAAATATTGTATGTTCGTTGTATTTGACGTGTTGCCCAACTAAACCTAAAGGCCTCGTTAGACAAACGCACATAGCCAGTACACACTCACTTTTTGCACTTGTTTCATAAATAACTATTATTACTTTACAAAATCAAGACGAATTATTCGCTGTTCTGAACGTATTCATCAATATCTCTTTATCCTTGCATTAGATTTTACAATATTGCAGGTCTAAAAAGCAATATTGCTACATATTGATCTTTATACAGACCTTATACATACCTACTTTAACTTTGTTTTATTTACTTCAAATATACAATATCTATTTCCAGTTTGATCAACTTTATGAGGAATGAACATAAAGAAGTTGAACTGTTTACAGTTTTGAATATTATTTTTCTTTACTTCAAGAATGAATTCTAGTTGAAAAGCATTCTAAATTTTAAATGCCATAAACTGAAAACCTTTCATAATTTTTATTTTAATTGTATGAACAGTACACTCATAGCTTTTTCTATAATATGAAATGGAAAATGCTATTTTACAACAAATCAATACGAATTCAAATTATTATAAAGCTAAGACATTCTTAATCAAAGTAAAAAGTTTAGTCACTTTACTTTGAAGGCTTATTTTACAAAATTGGTGGTGTCGATTTGCCTCAAATTCTTGATAATTAACATCTGATATATTGTTGTTAAAACATGTAAATTCTAAGTGTTTAATTGGCGTAGTTTTAAAACCCTTAGAATTTTATTTACAAAACGGTACAATAAATTGCTTAATTTTTCAATACGCCCGACTTTAAACCTTCATAAATATTTTAGTTTCTAATGAAAATCAATAAAATTTGAGAACTAAGTAGTTCGATACTTTCTTTATCTATTACCAAAAATAAATTATAACAATTTGTTTTCATTGAGTTGTAAATAGTCCAAACAGGAAAACATGGCCAATTCTCACTACGTGAAGTAACTAAACTTTTTTTTGTCAAAATATTAAGGAATTGCCTAAATAACATAAATGTAAAAATATTTTCTTAAAATATACTCGTCATTATGTGATTAAGCTGTTATGAAAGATGTGCTGTTACTGAATAAGGATGGCACACCGCAAACGTTTTTAATCTAGGAGAGGCGGCACACATGTACTATAGCGCGCGAATGAAAAGTTTGTACACATGTTTGTACCTTCAATTTAAGTCAATATATTATTTGTTAGAGAGCCAAAATATTATGTTAAGTGAGGACATACAAGTTCGAAACCAGAGCGATGATTGTATAGAAATCTATTTATTATATAATTTGAAATAAATAGCGATCTATAAATTTCGCCTTTTATTGCAATTGTAATATTACGTTCCACTTAAAAATGCATGCATTAATACATGAAACCATTGTGCCGCACTATATATAAATTGAGATTTTCTCAGTGGAGGTAACACAAGGTCGCGGGTTGAATTCCCTTCCCCTGTTGCCTCTGTGTGCAATTACACGTTATTGTTGTTAAACGAAATATTTAATTCTATCTCTTGGTTAGTAATTACATGGATTAAGAAAAAGTAGATCTTTCCATATTTATTAGTTTTAATGTACAGCATCCTGTAAAAATATTGTTCATAACGCTTAGAATAAGGAAGTTTACAAGCGTGGCATTTTATTTTTATACATGGTTTTTAAATAATAGAAAGTGATTAAATCAGCATCAACTTCTAAGCAAAGGTGTAATTTGGCATATACCTAGGAATGAAGGCGATCCATTAATTAGTGTTTTAATTATTAATTCATAAAGATTGGTCTTGCGCGAAGAGTGGTGAAAAATGGTGTTTTGTCGAATATATTTCGCTCTAGTACTTAATGTAACAAACAATATCAAATTGTGTTCACATACCCAAAAATAAATATCGATTATGATGCAAGTTGATTAAAACCGGCCTAATAGTTTTCGAAAAATAAACGTTTAAAGTGACTAAACTTTTTACTTTGATAGTAGTGAAGTAATTTATGTGCTCGGGCTAACAATGTACATTATAACTCTTGTTCGTTCAGAATTAATAATAATGAAGCTTTAGAGACCGCTACTAGGAAGCCTGTCTTAAGCTTAACGTTTTTATGTTTAATACTAAATTGTTACAATCATGAAATAAATAACGCCTAAAATGTATTTCTAACATTTGCTTGATGCTTGTTATCGTATAGGATTCTGCAACAGGCTAAATACTCATTAGAGCATCAAGTCGGTAAAGGCAATTCGAGCCTAATATGTATTAAAAGTTGGGTATTTGATAATGAAAGGTTGTCTTCAAATATTTTTTTTCGAGTTTACCAGTTCATTTATGCATTGGAGTGTTGGTAGTGAGAGCATAAAAATTTATTTGAATAATGGTTTCTTATTGAATTCTAGGTATCAAAACTTTTTTTCTCCTGCGAAGTGAAATTTTGGTATGGAATACTTTTACGCGACGATTAAAAAGTATGGTGTGATCTTGTTGGTACAGAAGAGTTTTGTTTTTCAGTCAGTTGAAATCGAGATTTGGAAGATAGGGGTTGTTGGACCCTGAAAGTGTGATGTGACCTTCGTTGTCCTTTATATACACAATTTATGATAGGGACATCATATTTACAGCAATTTATTTCGGCTGTGGCCGCGGATATTCTTCGTGATACACTAATAAATTTACTGGTCTTGGGATATAAGTATCCGCCAAAGCGCGATTTAACCCAAATATGAAGAAATAGCACTAAGATTAAACACTAATCCTTTTAAATGGACTCCGACCAACGAAATATCAAACCAAGGTCCCCGGGATGATTTAATTATCTATGACATCCACTCAAATTTGTACGGGAAAGATTCCCCGACGATAGCTCCAGATATCTCAGTAGAATGTAGTACATTTAATGTGCCTCCAAGTTCACATCACATTTTCAGCGTCCAACAACCCCTCTATTCCAAAGTTCGATTTCAACTGACTGAAAAGCAAAACTCTCCTTTACCAACAAGATCACATCATACTTTTTTATCGTCGCGTAAAAGTATTCCATACCAAAATTGGACTTCTCAGCAAAAAAGCAGTTTTGATACCTAGAATTAAGTCACGAATGAACTGGTAAACTCGAAAGAAAAAAAATTATTTGAACACGACTGAACCTTTCGTTATCAACCGCAATATCAACAACTTTATACCCATACATATTAGGTTACTTAAAATCACTTTTCAACGTTTTAATTTAAAATTCTACGTATATTTTAAATATCCCAATATTCAAAACAAAAGAAAAATCTGCGGCAAATTTCAACCACACGTGACACTTTTCGAATAAATGCTATTACTACTACTGCCTGCTTCTGAAATTAATTTTCTCATTAATTACACGCAAGCATTATCCATCTCTCTTTAATCCGTTATTTGCGCCTAACTTCTCACCTGAATTTTCCGTATCCACGCTTGCTTTACTAATTCTCATCATTTCCGTCCTTTCGACATATGAACTATCATTCCTTCAGTTGCAGCTCATGATTCATCAGACCAGTGTCCAAATAAAACTCTGCCTTTACTTTACTTATGTGTTTAACCCACATTCATTTAAACACCCGTTCGTTAGATCTCATCACTCAAGATACGTTTTACATTCATTGTCACTTTCACTCGCATCTAACTATACCCTTTCTTTGGCAACACACAAACTCCGGCTATTTTAGACAAAATCGTACAAATTCCTTTCTCTCTCCCGCCAGGGTTCAGTTCCCAGTGTTTGTGCTTTGGTGACAAAGTCGCAGAATAGAAGGAAACTTTGGGATGATGTATACCGCATTTAGCACAATCTTTGAACTTTTGAAATATTATTGTTTACATATGTGAAACATAATTAGGCCATTATTAAAATGTAAGCAATAAAATTGCTTATTACATTTAAATTATTTATCAAGAAAACTACGTTTTGCTGCGATCTAGTGCACGAAGGTTGTTTCATGCGCACTCTATTGCTATATTTTAGTATTTTTTTTATCGGAAATCGGATACGGATAACAAACATGTTTCTTACTTATATATTATATATATATATATATATATATATATATATATATATATATATATATACACAAATATTGTATATTCCTTATATTTGACGTGTTGCCCAACTAAACCTAAAGGCCTCGTTAGACAAACGCACATAGCCAGTACACACTCACTTTTTGCACTTGTTTCATAAATAACTATTATTACTTTACAAAATCAAGACGAATTATTCGCTGTTGTACCTATTGATTTCTGAACGTATTCATCACTATCTCTTTATCCTTGCATTATATATTTACTTTACAATATTGCAGGTCTAAAAAGCCAACGTTTCAAAACAAAATATTGCTACATATTGATCTTTATACAGACCTTATACTTACCTACTTTAACTTTGTTTTATTTACTTCAAATATACAATATCTGTTTCTAGTTTGATCAACTTTATGAGGAATGAACATAAAAAAGTTGAACTGTTTGCAGTGTTGAATATTATTTTTCTTTACTTCAAGATTGAATTCTCGTTGAAAAGCATTCTAAATTTTAAATGTCATAAACTGAAAACCTTTCATAATTTTTATTGTAGTTGTATGAACAGTACACTCATAGCTTTTTCTATAATATGAAATGGAAAATGTTATTTTACAACAAATCAATACGAATTCAAATTATTATAAAGCAAAGACATTATTAAAAATATTTAGTCAGTTTACTTTGAAGGCTTATTTTACAAAATCGGTGGTGTCGATTTGCCTAAAATTTTTGATAATTAACAACTGATATATTGTTGTTAAAATATGCAAATGTAAGTGTTTGATTGGCGTAGTTTTAAAACCCTTAGAATTTTCTTTAAAAAAAGGTATAATAAATTGTTTAATTTTTCAATACGCCCGAGTTTCAACCTTCATAAATATTTTAGTTTCTAATGAAAATCAATAAAATTTGAGAACTAAGTAGTTCGATACTTTCTTTATTTATTACCAAAAATAAATTATAACAATTTGTGTGATTGAGTTGTAAATAGTCCAAACAGGCAAACATGGCCAATTCTCACTACGTGAAGTAACTAAACTTTTTTTGTCAAAATATTAAGGAATTGCCTAAATAACATAAATGTAAAAATATTTTCTTAAAATATACTCGTCATTATGTGATTAAGCTGTTATGAAAGATGTGCTGTTACTGAATAAGGATGGCACACCGTAACCGTTTTTAATCTTGGAGAGGCGGCACACATGTACTATAGCGCGCGAATGAAAAGTTTGTACACATGTTTGTACCTTCAATTTAAGTCAATATATTATTTGTTAGAGAGCCTAAATATTATGTTAAGTGAGGACATAAAAGTTCGAAACCAGAGCGATGATTGTATAGAAATCTATTTATTATGTAATTTGAAATAAATAGCGATCTATAAATTTCGCCTTTTATTGCAATTGTAATATTACCTTCCACTTAAAAATGCATGCATTAATACATGAAACCATTGTGCCGCACTATATATAAATTGCGATTTCTCAGTGGAGGTAACACAAGGTCGCGGGTTGAATTCCCTTCCCCTGTTGCCTCTGTGTGCAATTACACGTTATTGTTGTTAAACGAAATATTTAATTCTATCTCTTGGTTAGTAATTACATGGATTAAGAAAAAGTAGAACTTTCCGTATTTATTAGTTTTAATGTACAGCATCCTGTAAAAATATTGTTTATAACGCTTAGAATAAGGAAGTTTACAAGCGTGGCATTTTATTTTTATACATGGTTTTTAAATAATAGAAAGTGATTAAATCAGCATCAACTTCTAAGCAAAGGTGTAATTTGGCATATACCTAGGAATGAAGGCGATCCATTAATTAGTGTTTTAATTATTAATTCATAAAGATTGGTCTTGCGCGAAGAGTGGTGAAAAATGGTGTTTTGTCGAATATATTTCGCTCTAGTACTTAATGTAACAAACAATATCAAATTGTGTTCACATACCCAAAAATAAATATCGATTATGATGCAAGTTGATTAAAACCGGCCTAATAGTTTTCGAAAAATAAACGTTTAAAGTGACTAAACTTTTTACTTTGATAGTAGTGAAGTAATTTATGTGCTCGGGCTAACAATGTACATTATAACTCTTGTTCGTTCAGAATTAATAATAATGAAGCTTTAGAGACCGCTACTAGGGAAGCCTGTCTTAAGCTTAACGTTTTTATGTTTAATACTAAATTGTTACAATCATGAAATAAATAACGCCTAAAATGTATTTCTAACATTTGCTTGATGCTTGTTATCGTATAGGATTCTGCAACAGGCTAAATACTCATTAGAGCATCAAGTCGGTAAAGGCAATTCGAGCGCACGGCATAGCTTAGTGATGTGGGCGGAGTTCTTCCTCAACGCTGCAAAAGGGCACTAGTCACAACTTCAAAATCGGGTAGAAATGTCAAAATGGCGCTACCTGTCAAATACATTTATAGCGGGAAAACGTCATGATCTAGATCTTGGATTAAAACGGTAATTCATTATTCAATTTCAAAGGAAAACCGCATCACAACAAAACTAACGCGATCGAAAATTTATGATATCCTAAAATTTTAATAAACGACGAAATCGGGGTTATAATTCCTAAGTTCCAGAAAAAATGCGTAGCTCATTCCCAAATAAATAACAAACTGTTTACCTTTTGGCGGATCCAGGTACTACGGCATGGATAAGTTGATTCGTAAAAAAAATTCCTGAAAAAATGGCGACTAGTCGCCAAACTATAGTATACCAGAAAAAACAGCTGACCGGTCGACCGTCTTACTTCATACTTACTTTACTTTATAATCTAAAATCTCTTTTGAAGTGACTTATTTCCAAAATCATAATAGCAAACCCTCAAATAAAGAAATTCTCATTAATCATTACGTTAAAGCTTAATGAAACTTCAAAAGGTTATTATAAGTTTTGTTATGAACGAATAAGTTCAAAAGTAAATTTGTAATTAAAAATTATTATTAATTTTATTAAATACATAAATAAAAAGTTTACCTCTAGTAGGATTTGAACCTACGACCTGTAAACATTATAATATAAATATTAATAATAATTTTTAATTACAAATTTACTTTTGAACTTATTCGTTCATAACAAAACTAATAAAAATTAGTCAAGTTGCTTTGGTATGTGTGAATCCTTGCGATATTGCAGGCTCACATTCCATTAATATAAGTAATTTGATTGTAATCTCATTAATTTAAAATTTGCATTAGTTCCACATACATAAAGACAAAGTTTACATCAATTCGGGCTTGAATCTGGATAGCTCAGTTGGTTAGCGCGGTACTCTAGCAAAGTACAGGTCGTAGGTTCAAATCCTACCTCAAGGTAAACTTTTTATTTATGTATTTAATATAATTAATAATAATTTTCAAAAGGTTACTTTAAAAACTTGTCCGATTTCAATAAATTTGATTACAATCAAAGTGAACGATAAATGGATCTTGTCGCTGCAAAATTACTTAGCTCGAACTTTCTCAAAAATACATAATTCAAACACTAGATATCTTAAACGTGAATCCAAACTTCTAATCTTTCAACTTAATACTTTACGTTAGCAAAATTGTAGGCGCAGAGGACGAAGTCACAATGGATTCACTTCTATTAATAAAACAGTTATAAACGTTAACAATGGTCGGATAGCATTTAAATATAAAATTTTAGTAGGCATAATTACAAAAAAACACTTTAAATTAAATTAAACAAGAAAGCAAACAAAAATAATAAAATTCCGTCGGCGCTTCCAAGGTCATCTTATCAATAACTACCTTTTGATCAATCCAACGGAAACAATAAAGATATATCGGTCACATAAATTGGACTAGTCTTTGTGAAATAAACTTTCAATTAACAACATTACACAGTTAAATAAAAGTTCAGGTTATTAACAATTAAATTAGATGAATGAATACGCCTCTTTCTAAATTGCCTGTAGGGCTTCGATGCAATAGTTTACCCGAAAGCAAGCGAATGCATCCTCCACACAAACACAAAAAACTATATTGTTATAAATAGCTGGATAAAAATGTAAAAGTTTACCTTAGCACCTACAACAGTAAAATACTCTCTTTCCTCTGGACTGCAATATAGTACTTCGTGCAACTGGTCCACCAGGCGCTGAATCGATAGGACTCCACTGAACTTATACGGTACGCTCTCCAAATAACATCTCACAAACGGTAACCTCCTATTTATAATTACCTGAACTAGATCACGACAGTTAATTTAACCCAAAACATCAAATAACTATTTCTGATTTAACGTAAATCCACCAATATTTATACGTACTTGCTAACATTGCGGTATTTACAAAGCGTTCTTTAACGTTAATCTATTTACTGTAAACTCTAGTAAAACGGCACTATATACAGAAAGTTTGTACTTTATTTGTTTGGGCTCCGCGATATACGTGAAACTACCCCTTTAACAAGAACACGAAACACAACGATAAGCTAACCCGAGGTATGTTGAAAGTTTAAAATTATCCCACATAAATGGAGGCACAAAATATCCTACGGTAATGTTCGATACACTCTCGGTTCGATATAACTTGTTCCCTCTTACTGTACTAACCCCTTTTGCGTATATTGCGAAACCGCAAACAAAAAACGTGAGCCGTCCACTATATCTTGGGCCTGACTAACTTCAACCTCATTCCGGTCTCGTCATTTTCAATTTCATCCTCTTTAATCTCGTTTTAACCAATTAAAAAGCTTTGTTAATTTAAATTATTATACGCGCTAAAAACGAAAAGTATTTTGGAAAAAAATCGGAATAGATTACGTCACCTACTTAAACTGTATTCCCAAAGGTGCCTCGTGTAACATGATTTGTCCATGATAACAAAACTATACTATAATAAACCTTAAAATAACGTATATAAAACCCAAACTCTTTGTTTAAAGACCAAAGATTTTATCGAAACGAAAAGGCGATAGTTTCACGGCTACAATTTAAATTCACAAAAGATGTACCATACAACGTAATATTTGTATACTTGATAATTCTACAAGATGCAATTTCCCCTTCAAGAAACGAAAATTTCTAATACCTAAAATAATTAAAAGAAGCATTATTTGTACACAACTATTCTACTTTGACACAAATTAGTAAAGAGGATTTCACTACCTATCTTAATTTAAACTTCCATCTTAATTTGATAAACAACGAAACTTATATTTCGAGAGCTTTCCAAAAATTTATGCGTTATCAAATTCAATTGCATGAATTTATATAACATTTCAGATGTACGGTACTAACAAATAATTTATAATTTCGAACTTACCGGAAAATATGTGATAAAATCACGGTCACGTAGCAATAGAAGTAATGTTTATAGAGTTAAATTATACAATTTAAATATTTATACAGTGTTTTTATTTCAAAACTAGCCAGTTCAAATAACCTTTAATTTTACGTAAATTTATTAAAAACACGTAAAATGTTATACCAAGAGGGTTGTTCTTCGATTTTTTTTTTAAATGCCACCCTTTTAACACTCTCTAAGTACGCTTAAAAATCTAAAATTGTAACTCCTATTTTATGACATATCAAACTAAATTCCAACAAATAGTTTAGCCAACCAATTAAAATAAAAAATTCTTTTGATTTCTTTTGAAAACCACATTAAAGCTAATGAAGATATATGAAATACTCAAACAAACTTATAATGTTCTGGACCAACGTACTTCATATTGTGGTCTAATGTAATAAGGTAATAACACAGTGTTTAATGTGATCTATAAAATAAATGAACATATTACATTTTTGAAAATTTAAACTTTCACCATTAACACTCATAATAAAATACTTATCTTTTTTGGGATTTTTTAATGGTGTACTTTAAATTATACAATCTAAACGTTTCGATAACACTTACAGTTATCTTCGTCAGTAGTAATGTTTGTTAAAAATTGTTAAAGATGTAGTAAACAATTTTGTCAAATTTGAAAAATTCAAACATAAACATAAGCCTTCTATTAGTATAACAGTTTGGGAAACATAAAGCCAACTATAAAATTTTTAGTAAAGAATAACTAGGTCATAAAATTAAATATTATTAAATTGCCTCAAAGATGACAAACCAGAACACTCTCTACGATGAAAGCTAACAATGAAATTTGCCAGCCAAAAAACACATTTAACAAAATTTAATCGAGTTATGATGTAAGTGTAAAGTTGTGAAAAACTTCAATTTTAAAACGATAGAAGCATTCACAAATCCAAACATTACATCAAATAAAATAACCCAGTTAAATCTAACAAAGAGATATCTTTATCAATAATTGGAAGTGTTATTAACAATGAAAAGCACAATGCAGAACGTTCTTTGTAATTTTTAATTTTAATTTAATTTCAACTACTTATGTTAAATTATAGTGCTGTGGTAATTTAACATATAATTGGTAAAGCATTTGCTTGAAGGACTAGGAAAAACACAGCAAAAAACCTAGACATACCAAAAGTTGAAAACAAATTAAAATCAAGGCGTATTATTATGCTCTTTTTTTAATTATAAGATGCCAAAACCTATTTAAACGGAGATTTTCTTCTTGTCTATTAAAATTATTCGGGTGTTTATATATTTCAATGGCTTCACGTTGCAAACGAACATAATAATGGGTTTGTCTTGACAATATTTCCATATTGTCAAATTGAATGTCATGATTTAGATTATTCAGGGCATGGTCAGCCACAGCAGACCTCTCTGGTTGACCCAATCTACAAAATCTCATATGTTCTTTGCGTCTTGTATCAAAGTTACGTTTTGGGGTCCGATGTATACTTTTTCACATGAACAAGGTAACTTATACACTCCGGAAGATGATAAAGGGTTTAACACATCTTTAGGTGATTTTAAATGTTCTTTAATTTTTCTTGTATTGATTTAAATGTTAATTTGTTCCCAATTGCATTAATCCGAATTATCGCAGCGTAATAAACACCAGATTGTATATTTTTTCAATTTCCCAGTAATACGAAGCTCCATCTAATATGTTACCACTACTACGTCCGCTTAATATATTTTTACAGTTCGCCATTTCTTACTGTGTCAGTGCGTGGTTGCTACATTTACTAACGGTATTTGCGCAGATATGTATTACTGTGTCCTCTTATAATATTACGAATAAGGTTTTCAAGCTTGTTCAAATTTAGTGAATCAACAAAGTTCAGTAGCAGTCAATAGGATGAATGTTAGTTATCTCACCATATCACATTTGTCGGCGATGGAATATTTGTTATTTTTTGAGGCCTCTATAATTTCATGTTGGTACTTCCAGATTATAGATGCTGAGGTGTTTATTTAAATATTAATCAAACCGCCCTTAAAGAAGATTAAGGAAGGAATACTTCACTTTTGCACGTTCATAATTTACAGTGACCGCAATAGTCATCTTTTGCACCGCAAGTTATAGCTGGCGTGTAACAGTTGAGAGAGGGTTATAGTCGTCAAGTGAACGTCGATCTCCTCCTGATGAAACGCAAAGGAAAATCGGTTGTGGTCATCATATGACTTTTTTATACCTGTACCTTCGTACAATACCAAAAGGTATATAAGGGAAAGAGTTAGTTGTTTGAGATGTGGCTATTCTCAACATATTTCTTCGTATATTAATGTACAAAAAAGTAAGTTTTGTTTCTTACTTACCTTACACCTTGAAATTGATAAAAGCTTACATGCCAGCAATTTTTTTGACTGGAAAAATTGCTGTTTATAATAAATTAATTCATTTAAGGCTTATTTAACTTCGTATAAAAAAAAATTTAAAAAGTAAACTTATCTAAAACGGAACATGATTAAGAGAAAAAAGGCACTAATACAGATGCTTCGCGTATAACAGTGTCGTATAAAAAAGAGGAGAACTGTAAAACTCTTCCAAGTTAATTGATAGTTACTAAACACGAAGGATACAGTGGTGGTCTGACGGTTATGTTTCATGACTGCATCGATTACTGAGTAGATCATAATCTGAATTTAGTTTAGAAGGTATATCAGGTCGACTCTCGTCAACATTAATAACATGAATAATGAGATTTGCATAAACATTTAAGCAAGTACAGGCGTCATGGATGTGTACGTGCATATTGCCGGATAAATACATTCCACCCTTTTCGTTGGACAGATTATTAGTTTATATCAAAAATTGACAAACAGTAATTGTATATAGCAATAATTTTCAAAATGAGATACGGTTTTTTTTAATATTTACTACCGTTCTGTACGTGCACGCGTTAAGGCAATAAAAGAAAAGTAGATATGTATGCGAAAATAGAAAAATTCTAGGTTGTTCGCGCTATCCATATTATCCACATGACTTATGTCATTCAGTTTATCCATTTTATTCTACTTTATCTGTCGTTTATATAATTCAGGTCAGATCTACATAATTTGTCAGCTATACCATCTATCAATCGCCATCTGTGCCGTCCATGATCTGTTGTGCCATTTGTGTCTCTTGACACTTCATCCATGTCACCAACGATCTCAACTCTGTACATCACATACGAGAATTACACCGTTTTAGCCGTATATATCATCTACGTCAACTAAGTCGTTTACGTTAGCTACACCATTGTTTCTCAGATGCAAGATGTAAGTACCAAGAAGCACTAACTATTAGTACCGACTTGATAGTCAGTGCTTTCAATAATTGTGTGACGTTAGGAACGTACCACGAGGGTACCTATTTCTTAGAAACATCTGGTTTTGCTTACCCAAGATGTAAAGCACTAAGAAGCGCTAAGAAAGCACTAACTATAGAAAATTATCTGGCCGTTAGTGCTTTCAATCCTTATGTCTCTTCAGAACGGCAAAAGGGGGTATCTGTTCCTTGGAAACGGTCGGTTTGGATGGTGTAAAATGTAAACTACCAAGACGCACTAACGAATCACTAACTATTGGACTGTTTTGGTGCTTAGTGATTTAATAATTGTGGGACACGAGTACCGCAGTAGACAGTATCAATTTCTTGGAAACGGCCTGCTTTGCTGGTACATGGCATATAGCACCGAAAAGTACTAACAAAGCAATAACGATTAGTACCGTTCCCGTCGTTAGTGATTAATGATTGGACGTCAGCATTGCACAACGAGGTATTGGTTTCTTGGGAACGGCCGGTTTCGTGATGTTGGTGACGCAATGTATAAAGCACTAAGAACCACTAACGAATCAGTAACTATTACCATGCCCAATCATTAGAAATTTTAATAACTGTGAGAAATCAGCACCGCATTAAAGGTAATTATTTTTTGAAAACGGTGGGTTTCGCTGGTGCCACGTAAAAAAACGCTAAGAAACACTAACGATTGGAAGCAGTCTGCTGGTTAGCGTTTTCAATACTGATGGTGCGTAAGCAACGTACGGAGCGGTATTTATTTGTTGGAAACGGCCGGTTTGACCTATGGAAGGTTGAAAGCATTACGAAGCACTAACGATTGTTATTGGTACTGTCATTAATGCTTTCAAAAATGTGCTAACTTCATGAACGTTTTTAAAGTTAGCTGTGTTGCTAACTGTGTGTTAACCAGATGTATGGACCACAGAAGTACCAACATTAGACCTGCGCTTTTTTATGATTGCATGTATTTGTAGTGTTACCTAGTGTCAACATGTGACCCCTATCCTAATGACATCTTATACATTGTGACCACATTTCGATGCTCACCGTTGATATCTCGGTTATTAGAAGAGATAGTGCAACGGTTAAATGGGGAATGTTTTGCAGAATTCACTCCTCACAACAAATCTCATTTTAAATTCACCCGAACTTGTTTCAATTTTAAGATATTTTGAAAAAAACGAAAATGTGTCAATTTCAATTTTCCTCAATAACTAGATAACGCCTAACGCGACCGCTATTAAACCAATGTAATGGTAAATAGCGATACTTTTTTAAGATAAATGTTTCGTTGTAAACAGACAATCCCGATTTTCAAAAAAAAAAAAAAAAAATTAATGTCTAATATGAAATTAGTCGGCTTTGAAATTAAACACCAATGAGAAATGAAAGCGAAGAATACGCTAAGTAATACTGTAAAATAAATAATAATACAGATAAAACGAAAAGATACTGACGTTTAATTTCATATTAACAAAAATTTCCCAATAAATTTAGTAATCCATGGAATTAAACGTTAGTGCGAAACAAAACGATAAGCTGCCAAAGTACAGTTAGTGCTACAGAGATTGATTGATACTGATACATAAATCATCAAACAAAGAAAAAGTTGATATGTTGGAAGTGTACTTCAAAGCAAATAGAAACTCTGAAAACGCGTGCACGAGTTACGCTGAGCGCTTTCGGGAAAGACAGCAACCACAAAGGACACTTCTTAGCGGGATAATTAGGAATTTACTGAAATTTGGAAGTTTGGAACAAAAAAGAGCTAACTACGAAGTTAACGATGCCGATACACGCCGAAATAATAGTTTGCGAAACGTTACGAACAATCCAAGCACATCAGTTCGCTGCTATTTCAAAATTCACTGTTCAGAGAACCTTGAATATAATGATAATGACTATCATTCAAGAGTACAATTTAGCAGGTGGTACCTACAAAAATGTGAAGATGATGGTAATTTCCTAGGAAAATACTGTGGACAGATGAAACAAGATTTACCAATTGTGGACTGTTCAATATCATCATTGGTCTACTGAAAATCCGCATTTGGTAAAGCAAAGAAAATTTCAAGTTCGCTTTAGTTTTCATGTCTCTTGTGGTTTAATTGGTATGGAATTTTATTTACATCATCAGTTTTTTGTGTTTCTTTTCGTGTTAGATAGCCACTTAATAGGGCCTTTCGTCTTTGACTACAATTTAACAGGTAGCAGACTTTTGGAGCTACTAACACACGAGATAATGCTTTGTTTGAGACAAATTATTAATCCTGACGACATGCAAAACATCTACTCCCAGCGTGATGTGCAACATTTCTTGAGAGAAAACTTTAATGAAAGAGCGATCTCAAATAATGAACCAGTGCAATAGCCTACGAGGTCACCCGAACATACCCCCCTCGACTTTTATTTATGGAGTGCCGCTAAAAATGAAGTATATAATTATGAACCGCCAGAAACTAGACAAATCTTAGAACAAAGAGTACTGGATGTGCTAAGATCATTCAACGAAAACACACTTCGTAGAGTATGTAATACTGTTACAATAAGGTGTCAAAAGTGTGTGGAACAGTTTTTTTATGTGACTGAACTTTTAATACTATTTCTTTACTGTTTACTTTGATGACTTTTTCTATTCTATTTTACAGTATTACATACTTTTTTCGCTTTCATTTCTCATTGGTGTTTAATCTCAAAGCCTACTACATTCATATCAGGGACTAATTTAATTTTTTGTTAATACCTCACCTACAAATAAAGATTTTCCAGGCATGTTATACATCGTTGAAAATCTCTTTTTAAGGATTACCTAACATACCATATGGCCACCAAAATAAAAGCAAAACATAGCGCTATAACCCGGAAACAATTGAAAATAGAGGGTTTCTGTTTACACTGAAAAAAATATCTTAAAAAAGTGGCTGAATAATGTAAAGGTTTAAAGCGGTCGCGTTACGCGTTATCGAGCTATTGAGGAAAATTTTATTGAAATTGACAAATTTCGGTTTTTTAAAAATATCTTAAAATTGAAAAAAGTTGGTTCATATTTTAACTGAGATTTGTTGTGAGCACTGAATTCTGTAAAACATTCCTAATTTAAATGTTGCCCTATCTGTTCTAATAACCCAGATACCAATGGTGAGCATCGAAATGTGAACACAGTGTATACGATAGTTACTACGATCACGTGTGTATGGGTGGGTATCCTGGAAGTTCTGAAGCACTTTCTATGAAATGTTTGTCCAAAAAGGTATATCGTTTATGTTTATGTCTAATAAAGGAGACTCGGTGCAGTGTTGCCAAGAAAACGATGTTAACCACATTATTAGGTACCGCATAAGTACTGTCTGGTTTTGTTTTAAACTATTGAATCGATTTTAACCAAACTTGGGATACTTGTAGCTTAGGTTCTGAGGGTGTGGAAATAGCAACTCACCATACATTAGCTAGACTAAACGTCTAGCTAAGGGACACTTATTATCGGATTACTTCGGATTTATTAATATTGATTACAAAAATCTAGCTTTCTCTTTGAAAATGTGATCAATATCAAGACTTTGGTTTCGGTTGTAATTTTCTACCTATTCATTTGGGTATAGTTTAGAATGAATATGTCTTATCGCAAATCATGATTGAAACGTTGTACTGATGAAATTAGAGTTTAATAACTCCGTGAGATAATATTTATAGCAAATAAATGAGGTATGAATATAAAGTACTACTTCGATTAGTCAGGTGTAATAATAAAAAAAAAGCTAAAATATATCAAGTCACGTAAACTTGTGAATGTTTACGTGTTAATCGTTAAGAAAAATTTATACAAAGTAACCTCGTTTACATTCTACTTTAAATCAAACATTGTAGACACCAACCAATACAATTACATGTTACACAATTTCATTAGCTTCATTTGTAAATGCGTGACTGGATTACTGGAGAATAGGAAACGTTCATTTATAGATTTGCATTGTCTTACTCGATAATTTATATTAAGTGAGGTGCTTGTAATGTATATATTTAAAATGCACACGTATACAATTATATAAAGTTACTACTATCGCAAGCAATAAAATTGGAATAATGGCAAATAAATAATTTAAAAGTAGTTATAATTGTTCCCATAAATTCTTAGCTAAAAACAAATAGAAAAGTTCATGATAAAATATAGTTAATCGATTCTTACTTGTAATTTTGCATTCGCCTATATTATTTCATTAACTGAAACACGTTACTCAACTTCTATAGCTTTATGTGATCGTTTAAGTATCTTTTAAGAATGATAAAAAAGGATAAATCAAGAAAGCTTTGCTTAAACTGCAAGAACACAAAGTCAATACATTTTAATAACTTCCATGAAATTTTCAATTTTTACTTATACACTGATGTGGAGTACCACTTTTATGGTCTATTATATGTACCTATCTTTTTCCGATATTTGAAGATTTGTTAATAATAACACTGGTTATTATCAAGACATACGATACATGAAGTATGTCAGGTATATATTATTTATCAAAAAGATACACAGAAAACAAAGATAAAGTCAAGACTAAATCGTTAAGGTTGACAATATTCCTTTAAACTGTAAAGGGTTTTATTACGTAATTAATGTTTTCAGTTCTTCTTAACTCTAATGAAAACCTGTTTAATATTTTGAGTTCATTAGGGGGTGCATTAAATATCTGACAACTAGCGAACACAATATTCTTTTGAAAAAGGGTAGAGTTCCATTTACCTGGGTCAAGTAAATTTTTATATCTAGTGCTGTATCCATGGTCCGATTTTATAAGCGAGGTTCTGTCAATGTATGCGAAACAGCAAATGTCAAGGATGACATCAATAACTGTTAATATTTTTAATTCATGAAGTATGGCTAGAAAGTGTTTTAGATGGAAGGGCACATATACGCACAGCACGTTTTTCTATTTTGAAAATTCATTCTGCGTGAAAGTTTCCTCCCAGTTCACAATATTTCAGGCTAAGTGTGAATAAAAGTGCGCATAGTATATTAAAAGCAAGGTATTTTGGTTGACGAAGGATTTGAGGCAATTTAGGGAGTACCAACTCCTGCAAAGGTTTGTGCAAACCTGATCAATATGCAATGACCAATTAATATAATCCATGCATTTTGATTGATTTCCACATTGTAAAACTGCAACAGTCTCGAATACTGCGTGGATTGCCTTTGTCATTGAGGTGAGGAACTAAGTCATTGCCAAAGATTAAAAATTGAAAAAGAAAGTGCGATAAAGAAGATTGGTGGTAGAAAGGAACATACAGTGGGGAAAAGAAAACATAAAACTAGTGACGGTATACAGTAGGAAGATGAAAGAAACAAGAGAAAATTTAGAGGTGTTGATAGGAGAGAGAGAGAGGAAGGTATGATAATAATAGGAGGGGACTTTAACGCGAGAATAGGTGAAGAAGGAGGAATACAAGGGAAGAGAGGGACGGGAAAATGTCAGACAAAAAACAAAATATTAAATATGAAAGGAAAAGAGCTGTTAGAAATGTGTAATGAAAAGGGGTGGAAAGTAATGAACAAATCGAGAGGGGAGAGTATACATACATAGGAGCAAGGGGAGAATCAATAATTGACTATCTCATAACGAATGCAGAGGCGGAGGAAAAGGTGAAAACAT
Organism: Vesta saturnalis; assembly: GCA_036346205.1. Taxonomy (NCBI): domain Eukaryota; kingdom Metazoa; phylum Arthropoda; class Insecta; order Coleoptera; family Lampyridae; genus Vesta; species Vesta saturnalis. The sequence goes on along the minus strand of JARFJB010002341.1, from coordinate 3,409,712 downwards.
TTAGGGTAGGGAAGAGGATCGAATCGTATCATCAGCCATTGTAAATGATAATGGAAGCGGGAGAAAAAGAAGAGATGAGAAAAGGAGAGTAATTCACGACCAAGAAGGTACGGACAGAAGAGAGTATAAAGAGATACAAAGAGAGATTGGGAAAGACAATATGGGAAGGGAAAGGATTACAAGGAAGCATGGAAGAAATGAGAGTGAGAATGAAGGAAACAGTGGAGAAAGTAAAGTTTAAAGGATGTAAAAAGGAGAAAACGGGTTGGAAGCAATGCGGGAAAGAGATTGCAAGGAGGTCAAAAAGAAGGCAAGAAAAACGCTAATACAATGGAAGAGAAAGAACGTAGAAAAAGAGGAATATAAAGAAGCAGTACATAAATACAAGAAAATATTCGAGAGGAAAAAGGAAGAAAACAAAATAAAAATGAATAACAGATAAGGAATATAAAAAGTGAAGAGGACGTATGGAAGTATCTAAAGAAAGTAAAGAGGAGAAGAAGGGCGCAAGCGGGAATACACATAAAGCAAGAAGACACCTGAAACACATTAAGTAGGACAAGGAATTAAAGAAGAGGAAGTAATATAGGCAATATAGAAGGTAAAAAAGGGTAAAGCGAAAGGATAAGACGGGATACAAGGTGATGAGTGGATATATGGAGGAGAAAAGGTAGTAAAAAGGATAACTCAAATAGTATGTCAAATATGGGGAGGGGAAGGTGTAACGGTATAAACGGGTGGTAGAACGGGATTACAGATAAATTGACCTTTTTGCCCCGACTAGCCAGCGTATGGGTGTAGGTCAGATGTTAAAAAAAAATTGCACATCCAGAATAGTAAATCTTACGTAAGTCAAAATAGGGGATGAAGACAAAATCGAAGGTTTGGGCGCCAGAATGTTTAGTAGTCAAAATAAGGGTTGTCGTGCCAAAATTACGAGTACATAGCGTGTCTAAACATACAAAAAACATACGCTTACCTATCCGCAATCAATCCCAGGTGTGCTGGACAGCAACTCAGCAAACTACCTGAAATCGGGCTTCAAAAAAACACTACACGCTTGTCAAATAAAAACGTGATAAACACTCAATAAGAATTACGTTAATACACCTCAGTGTAATAAATTAGGCATTAAACGATAATCAAAACAAAACAAAAAAAATAATAAGCTATAGAATGAACTCTAAACTGAATTAATACTCAACTAAAAATCAAATAAAATACTAAATATTAAGAACGCTATTACTCAATAAAGCAAAAAAAACTAACCTCGTTACGTTAAAAACTAAAACGCCGGTAATTTGTAATTTGCAAAAAAAAACTCTTATGTAACACAAAAGGGTTTCCATAGAAATTAAACACATTTATAAAACCTAACAAACTATAATAAAATAATAAAAATGATAAATATAAAAAAATGTAAACATACGATAATGCGCATAAAAAAAAATACAAACACTTAAAAGGCGACAGGATGTCTGATCAGAATACTGCTTTTACGCCAGTCTAAATCGTTTAACCTATATTTATAATTCGTGGATAATATACCCACACTACAATAGGGTCGATTGCCCTTTAATACTAAAATAAAAAAAGTGTGAAGGCGGAGCGTCAAAACTATAATTAATTACGCTAAACAAATTCCAACAACAACTTACTTTAACAAAAAAAAGATAATGACCCCGCTTTCAAACCTTCATCAACACATAAAAAAAAATAAATCGAAACACAAAAAATCTTGAAATCTTCAATAAAAAAAAACAATATTATGTTACCTTAAAGGTCTAGAATTACACCTCTTCTGTGTTACAATATATGTGGAAGATAACCAGGTGGTCGGTTACGATGACGGAAATGAACTCTTCCTGGTCTGGCAAAATGATGAATGAAATGTTGACTATTGTTCTATGATACACAAACAATTCTTGGATTGATTCGGGTTAAATTGTTACTGCATAAATTTAAAGCTTCTTTTAAAATAATAATAATTTGAGCGTTCACAATTACTTGATAACTTTTAGCTTTTAATTGGTTTTATTTCCACTAATAATCCAAAATGTTTATAACTTGATTTAATTAAATATAATTTTTAATATATTGCGAAAGTTTCTTTATCTTTAAATACGCTTTGTACGATAAATAGGTGGCACTGCAAGAACGATGATGTTAATATCCGCAGAAGCGATATAAACCAAAGAGGTGACTGAAGCACTATACAACACGACGATGTCCTCTAGGCAACTTTACGTAAAACCGAAATCGGCACTAGGTATAATCCTTTGGTGATGAACAATTTTAATAAAATCCCCAATACAGGTAATCTTCAGGAGTAGCTAAACTACCCTTACTACACAAAAAAGTACGTTCGTTAAACACCACAAGGTCCAAAATTTCAACGTTCTAAACCACCCCTCAAAGCGTAACACTAAACGGCAACGTATACTACTCGAAAGCACGATCAGTTTGTGAATCCCAAAAATTATTCACAAATTCCATCTTTGAATTTTGAATCCCACTACTCATAAAAACTCTTATCTAATTTAATTCCACCAATTAAAAAAACGGAAGGGGAAAATAAGGTACCCCGATACACAAATTCGTTTCCGTCCGTAAGGACTCGGTAAATGTTGAAAAACTCAAACGTCAGCCAAAGTATCCTGTACAGCCTCTCTATGTTTACCTTAAAGTACGAACAATAAGGCCCACATGCAATCTCTATAAATCAAAACCAAAATACCTAATAATAAACTGGACAACTATACTTAAGCGTCTTTATGTCGCTAACATGACATCATACACAGATAATTCCACTATTTATTTAACGTACTTAATTTTCTATTATATTTTACGGAAATCAAACGAAATAAACCTTAATTAAACTTAGAAACAACTATTTACAAAAAAGCGTTAATCAAACTTCTATAAACGGGAAATAATAAGGAAAAACAACCTAAATTACAAAAAAAAAAAAAATTCACAAACTAAGAATCTAGAGCTCACCATACACCTCCATCCCTAAAGGTCGTTACACACGTTAAAACAAATTCACTATAAAACTAAACTCGACAAAAAAAAAATGTATATACGGAATCTAACTAAGCGAATAAAATTACAAACAAAATTACCCAATACGTATACAGGGTGTTCAAAATACCCTGACAAAGGATTCCCAGAGAGGTAGAGAGAAGGACAAATATGTCCGGTGCACAAAAAAGGGAACAAAAAACAAGTGAAAAATTACAGAAGAATACTTTGCTGAACTCTGCATATAAAATATACGTCACGTTACTGGAAGATCGGTTGAAGGTGGAAGCAGAAGAATAGAGACTGCTACCAGACGGACAGACAGAATTTAGGAGCTGTGGGAATACTTGAGGAAAAAGAAGATTAACGAAAAATTAATAGGAAGGATGGAAGAAATATATGAAGAAACGAGGAATAAGGTGAGGGGTGAATGGAGAATTAAGTGAAGGATTTATAGCAAGGACGGGACTGAGGCAAGGATGCCTTACTGAGCCCAAGGCTGTTCGCGATATATACATGAGATCTAGAGGAGCCATTAAAGGGGCAACAAGAAGGAGTAGTGGTGGTGGGGAACAGAAGAGTGTGGTCGCTGGCATACGCTGATGACAGTGTTAATAGCGAAGGAAGCAAAAGAGATGAAGGAGATGTTAAAAACTATGGACAGATATTTAAAAAGAAAAGATTCGGAAGTAAATGGGAACAAAACCAAGGTAATAGTATCGCGAAAATGGGGAGGAAAAAAGAAAAAGGAGGAGTGGAAATGGAGGGAAGACAACATACAGCAGGTAAAGGTATTCACCTACTTGCGATACACGATGAGCCAAGACAATAAAGATGGAGAGGACATAAAAGAACGAGTGAGAAAAGGGAATAAATTAATAGGGCAAGCGTGGAATATGGGAGAAAGACTTAATGAAAAGGAGATTATTATTTAAAAAACTAATACAAGTGTGGTGTTGTATGGGGGCGGAAGTGTGGGGGACGGAAGGAGTATAAAGAGATAGAGGGACTGCAAGAAAAATACTGGAAATGGGTACTGGGAGTGCAAAGAGAAACACCGGGATACATCATCAGAGAGGAGGTGCAAGCAGAAAGAATAAGGATGGAGGCGGGAATGAGAGCAATGAAGTACGAGGAGGAAATACGTAGAAGAGCAGAGTGTAAGATACTACTAGAATGCTGAAAGGAAATAAAAGAAGGAAGAATAAAATATGGACAAGAAACCAGAAAAGGATATTATGAAGGAAATGGGTATGCGAAAGAAGAAGTGGAGAGATTAAGAAGGGAAGGTGTGAGCGTGAGCGAAGACATAATTAGAAGGGACAGGGATGTCCAAAGGCAGGAAAGATGGATGAAGGTGAAGGAAGGTATATATAATACAAACTATAGGAAGATCAAGCGAGAAGGGATACCAGGATGCTTGAAGGGAGAAGGGAGGAAGGAAAGAAAGAAAACGAAAGCGAGATTTAGGTGTGGAAATGAAGAAAGAGGGAACAAATATTGGAGAAGAGACGAAGACAGAGCATGCAGGCTATGCGAGGAGGGGATGGAAACGATCAACTATATGCTGAAGGAATGTAGGGAGGTTAAGGAAGAGGAGATGACGGTAGAGGAGATACTGGGGGAAAAAGGAAGTGGAGCGGACTGGATGGAATAAATATGGAAAAGAAGAAGACAGTTAAGGAGTGACGAAGACAGTGTAGGTGGAGTGACGTAAAGAGAGACATTACAAAGACAATTGTAAATCGTAAGTAAATAGAATTGTAGTAAATGTAAAAAGGGTACACAGCTATTTTCAATACTGCATATAAGCAAATACAGATATTAAGGCAAAGATTAAAAATAAAGATTGCACTAGGATGGACCCTTGAGGAACTCCTGATAACACTGGAGAGCTGTTACTTTGATGACCGTTGCGCATCTCCATAACTTGGGATCTATTTGATAGATTGGATTCAAGAGTTTATGATCAACATTATCGAAAGCCGAGGAAAAATCAATAAACATCCCTATCGTAAGAAGACGCTTGTCCACACAAGTAAGCAATTTACGCACAAAATCACAAAGCGCAGTATTGGTTGAGTGATTTTTGATAAAACCATACTTAAACTTTAGTAAGTACTTAATTAACTGTTCATTAATGGCATATTCAGCAACTTTGGAGAACGACGAGATTAAGCTGATTGAACCATAATTACCTATTTCCTGTTGATTTCCTGGTTTAAAAAGTGCCTTAATCATTAACGCTTTGAGACTATTCGGGAATATGCTGTTACGTTATAAAATGGCAGTAGAAAACGGCAACAGATAAAGGGGAAGGATACCGGTGCTCAGTGGTTGGGGTGGGTGTATCTTTGGCCTAATTTTGCGTATTTTAGGAAAGCTTGTTGAACGTACGCCACGATAGGGGGTTGACAGACACCGGAAAGAGTATTTGAAATTATCACAATCGGGGTTGAGACACTTAATTACGCAACTTCATAGTTCGTCTAAATATTCAAATAAATCGCTTACCTGTTATCGTAATTACAGATGGGACCTGGGACCTGTAGAAGTTGCCTTACACTTGAAAGGCTACCAAAATTTCTATTTGCACGAAACCTAGATGTAATAACGTGCTTAAACTATTTATAACCAACTGAAATTATATCAAACAATTCATTGCAAACACAAACTATCAAAATCAAAATTATTAAATGTTACGTTAAGTTAAAAAAAAGATAATCAAATAATCAACTTACCAGCGTTTTGACTTCAGTGGCTTAAATTCAACATTTTATTCAGAAATTTTGATGTTAAAGAGATGATCTCATCTTAATAAAAAAACAAACAACTAAAATGCAAGTAATTAAAGTGACGTAATAAGAAATGGGGTTCACAACTGTATATACATTCCCAAAGAAAACACAAATATTTCATTAACCTAGATATGAATATTATAATCAAACACAAGTATAATAAACAACCTGGTGTGTCGCATACCTCCCATCAATACTTACCTTACTTTGTGTGCTTAAATTGCGTCGATACTAGCTATTGTCAAATTTTCGGCAATTTCTAACTAATCGTAAATATTACTCTTAAAACAAATGATAAGCATCCCAAATTTTTAACGCTACTGTACTATCCAATTTCGCTATCAAATGGTCAATTCAACAAATAAACAAACCTCATACAATTTAAATTATCTTCAGGATGAAGACGCTTTAAACAAGTGAATCAAGATAAACTGTCAAGTAATAGTTACAGGAAAACGTGTTCGGCCGTTCGCAAGTTACAAATAAAATAAATACAGCACTTTCTTAAAATTTTCAACCACACAGATAAACGTACGAAAGATACTACCTTAAAATTTGATTAAGCCTTTACATCAATAGGCGTCTCTAGATTGCCCCCTCTTCTTTATACAGCAAACGATATGGACCCAAAGAATGGACCCTGTAGGCTAGTCATTGCCGTGATCGTCGCCGTCTTAGCTCGCGAAGCTTCGGAAAATCACCCACTTTGTAGATATCTGACAAATTGCTTAGATTCAATTGTAACGTTTGATTAAAACTTCAATTGGTGATATGGTATACCACGTTTATATTTACACGATGCTTAATAACTGTATCTTTAAATATATACAGTTAATTGAACGTAAGTTACTTTTACGCAAAACTTAATTTATTTAGAGCGAGTACTTTAGTCTTTATCGAGCTGTGATCCTAAATGCCTTTAAGGAAGGGATGTTTGGATTTCCTCCACACAAACGGTGACTCTAGTCCAGAAATGGGGAAAAGCACTAGGTTAACACTTGATCCTCTTTTAAGAACGCTTGAAGATGCCCCTCTGGACAAATGACATTTTACGATATTTTAACCGCGTGTTGTGTGAAACTTCTCAATATCTCTCACTAGGGTTGGTGGGGAAAACTACCACTAACGAAAGTTCGAACACGGAACTTAATAACACCCCTCCTGCACGAACATTACGTCAATTCGACTTGACACTACAGCACCAGAACTAGGACGGACACACACGTCTTTCACTATTCGCCTCATTGGATTTTATCTCCTTCAACTAAACATAACCATTTATTACTTAAATCTTAAATTGCGCCAAAAACGAATTGAAATTCGTGAGCCGAACTGGAAAATTGCGTCATAAAAAACAAGCTGCCGGTTATCATTGTAATCGACATCCGAGACGTCGATAATGTCTTCTGGACAGTGCACCTTAAAATCTCGTGTTTAAAGGCGAAACTCTTTATTTAAAGATCAAAATTTTTATCTAAAATTCGTACCAGCCTGTCAACGAAACGCTTTTCTGTACTAGATTTGAATACAAAGTAACAATTTTCCAACTATAACAAACATTATCTAAGAAAACCAAATTTTAATTTTAAAATTCCAATTCATTTCTAATAAACAAACCGGTCATCTCCAAATACGTAACAAAGAAATATTACAACATAAAAGCTTCCCAAAAATTTATGCCTTCTCACGCTCAGCATTCCTGAACTATACTACATTTCAGACGTCCGGCATTAATGAATAACTTATAGTTTCGAAACTAATAACAAATATTCGCTAAAATCACGACCAGGTGGCAATGTCTGTTTGGAAGGTCAAGTTGGTTGTAAATCAAAGAGGACTGATAACGGAGGGTGCCGATAACTTCACGATCTTAGAATTTCATCAACTCCATGAAATTATGACTTCTTTAGAGAGTTAATTCTAAATAACACGTCATTGTCACGTAGTGGCGTAAATACATGGAGTATATTGCGAGTCGGACGGCAAGGTGTTATGTTTCCTGTTAAATCACGAGAAGTGAATATTAAACAATTCTGCGGCTTTAGAGTTTATAACGGGAACATCATTATCAAATATTGTAATGTCACGGGAAGTATGTCTTTTTTAACGAATTAATAATCCTCCATGTGGTTTGCAATTTGTTCGAAGAGTTTTTGATTATGTTACCAAAATGTCGTTTTTAGAAGAAATCAATAATTCTTGATAGGTTGTGTGCAAACGTTTATAGGCTACATGGAAGATTGGGTATTTTAAAACTTTCTGTTTAAGTTTATGCAAATCATTTGCGATGTTTTGTTACCTTTTTTGACAGATAAGTTTGTATCGTTTCCATGTTTTGTTCTTAGGAAAACTTAATTCATAGAAATACTTAACACGGTTGAAAAAAGTAAGAAAAGCTTCATTCGGACCAGAACATATAAACACTGTCCCAATTTTCAGCTTTAAGGAGAGAGGAAAATATTACAATTTTGGGTAGAAAAACATCTGTTTTACGAAAGGTTTCTATTTTATTGGCAAACTTTTAGCTAAGAGGTAAATGTAATACTTGGGCGTAGTGGTCTGATATTACTAGGATCAGGTCCTGACATTTGAAGTTTAGTGTTCTAGAAACAAAAAAGTTGTTAAGGCAAGTTTTCAATTTTTTAATAACTCGGGTAGGTCCATTTAAAGCTATTTCCAGACTGCACAATGATTCAAGATCAGTTAGTGAAGCAGTATTAGTATGTTGCTTGTCCAGGGAATTCATGTTGAAGTCACCGCACCGTATTATATCAGTATTTAAGCCAAATCGCATTTAAGAGAGTACCTAAAGATCCATAAAAACTTGGAAATTGCTATTTGGGACCCGACATATAACTACCATGACACCTAATACCCTAGTTCCACAAAATTTTAAATAATAAATAATTACAAGTAGCAAACGTAGGAGCTGCTTATGCTTCACAATGAATAAAGTGTAGCATTTTAACCGAAGGCCATAAACCTATCTAGGTTTAAGTAGATAAACTGAAACCTTAAGTCGGTTTCTAACTGTGAAATAATTAAAAGAACTGTATGCAGAAACGGTCACTTTATTGGCGGCGTTATATCGCAAATATGGAATGTGGAGTCATTATCTCCTTATAATTTATTTTATTATCTCTTTGATTTCTGGAAAACTTTTAAAAATATATACGTAACATTGCGTCTGCATTTTACACGTACTGGCTGAAATAATTCAGAAATCATTCGCTATTAAGTTGTTATCCTAAAATTAGAAATCGATATCAAACCTTCCTTCCCGTTTTCTTCCGTCAACTTATTCAGATAACCGGGTCACAATGTGATGTGTATAATTTTGCGTCGTTAAAATTATATTTTGCGCCCCAATAGGAAATAGCTTGCAGCAAAGGTTCTACAAGCACCGCTAATTTTATGGAGCTGAGAATTTTTGGATAAATAATGTTTTGTTATGCAGCGATTAGGCGCCATTTTGTACCGATAAACTAAATTTTGCGCACTTGTAGGAAAGAAGCTATTGTAAAATTACATTGACACAGTCACAGTCACAGTTGTCAAGTTCTGCATAAATGAATTTTTTCTTATGCAGTAATTAAGCGCCGATTGCATAATTTGCTAAAATAAATTTTTACGCCCCCATGGGAAATAAGTTTTTCCAAAAATTATATCGAAAAGGCATTGTTTTCTTATTTAGTAATTAGGCGCAAATTATTCAGCGTCTTTCGATGTTAAAACAATATTTTCCACCCCCGTAGAAAATAATCTATTGCAAAAATTACACCGACAAGGCTAACTTTGTAGGCCGAATAAATTAAATTAAAGTTAAATTTTGCGCCCCTATAGGAAACAAGTTACTCTAAAAACTAGATTAATACGGTTAACTTCACAGCCGTGAACTTCTACATCGACATGACTAACTTTATAGCCTTATGATTAACCTAATCTTTGCCAGAGTGATAACTAATGATCTATTATGGGCTGTTTTGCGCCATTAAAGCTTAAATTTTCGCCCCTATAGGAAATAAGTTATCGTAAAGATTACATCAATACGGCTAACTTCGAAGCCATCTATTGCTGCACAAATCATTGTTTCCCTGTTTAGTGGTTAAGCGCCTAATATGTGCTGTTTTGCGCCGCTAAAATAAAATTTGGTGTCCCCTTAGAAAACAAGTTATTGTAAAAATTACACTAATACGGTTAGCTTCACAGTCATGAACTTCTGCACCGATCATTTTTTTCTTATTCACTAGATAGATGTTCGTTCATGAGTTGTTTTGTGCTGCTAGAATAAAATTTTGCGCACTCCGGAAATAAGTTATTGCAAAAATTACATCGACGCAGCTTACTTAATAGTCACACCTTTTCTTGCTCGATAATTAGGCACTCATTATGCGCTGTTTGGTGCTATTAAGGTTAAATTTTGGACCCCTATAGAAAACAAGTTATTGTAAAAATTAAATCGACAGGACCGATTTCACAGTCGTGAACTTAGCTAGGTAGTTTTAAAATCAAATAGGAATTTGTATATTAGAATACTTTTTAAGTAATTTATGATGATAAGCATATGTAAGGGACAACACATAGGTTGGAGTTTACTTAGAGTTAAGGTTAGTACGATATTAAGAAAAATGGTATAGGATACCTGAGATCGGAACTGATAATTTTAAAATTGCATTATTATATCCGATATTTCGAAACATTTTATTTCTTCATTAGGACTAACTAATTTCAAATAATGTGCGAAAGTGTGGGATTGTAATATGGAACGTAAGCGTTTTAAGTGACCAATGGATTAACAGAGATGAAAGAATCCTAATGGATACGATTAAGTTAAATTTTTAACTTAATAAATATTAATTGTGAAGTTAACCACAAACCGTGCATAGTGGGAGACTAATCACTGCATTATAAAAGTGATTTATTCCGAAGTTCGTGATTGTGAAGTTAATTGTATCGCTGTAATTTTCATAAAAAGAAGCATACTAGGTGCCTTGTCATCGCGCAATAAGAGATTAATCCATTCATAAGGTTGTGAAGTTTAGGAAAGTTTACGACTGTTAAGTTACTCGTGTTAATGTAATTTTACTATAACTTCTTTCCTATAATAGCGCAAAATGTTATTTCAAGGGCGCAGAACAGCACGTAATTGGTGCCCAATTATCGCTCAAGAAAAGATTAATTTATTCATAATGTTATAAAGTTAGCCTTGTCATTGTAATCTTTGAAACCACTTATTTCTCATTGGGGCGCAAAATTAAACTCTAACGGCGTAAAATGGCGCATAACCATTGCGCTAATACTTAAATTTGAATCACATTATTCAGAGAAACCAAGCTGTTTTCATGTAGCTAACTTATTGGTATTGTAATAATAAACCCGTTCTATCTCGCTTGTTACTTCCCACTCATGTTTAAACGCCAATGCCCACATATTTCATGCTTACAGTTGGATTTTCTTACTTTCCTAATATTTATTTCGATTTTTTAAGTAATTAATACCAAAAAAAAAAAACTTAGGGATTGCGCAGTTCAATATTTCTGCACCTTTTACTAAATCTTCTATATGCATAGTTTTTTATTTAACAAAAATCCGAATTTAATCCCCATTTCTCTCCCACAAGTAGAATAAATTATCATGTAAGCGTTACACCAGTGCTAAATTACCCAAGTAAACGTCAGTAGGACATAAAGGACATATTTGTGGATCAGACCCTAAGGCATGAGTCTGAAAGGCTTCGCTTGTTAGGTGCGATATCGCTAGCTAAGGTTCGTTAAAAAAATTATCCCTTAATGTCAGACATTCCTACCCTGAAGTTAGTATCCTCTAGCCTAGTTTTTAATATATTTTACTCGGGTGCTAGATTCATAAATGCAACGGAACTTCTATTTAGTCAGGTAATTCAGGATTATACTTAACTACATTGAACAGAGGAGTAAATCAGAATGAGAGAGAGGGAGAGGGAGAGGAGAGAGAGGAGAGGGAGAGGGAGAGGGAGAGGAGAGGGAGAGGGAGGAGGGAGAGGAGGGAGAGGGAGAGGGAGAGGGAGAGGGAGAGGGAGAGGGAGGGGAGAGGAGAGGGAGAGGAGAGGGAGAGGGAGAGGAGAGGGAGAGGGAGAGGAGAGGGAGAGGGAGAGGGAGAGGGAGAGGGAGAGGGAGAGGGAGAGGGAGAGGAGAGGGAGGGGGAGAGGGAGAGGAGAGGGAGAGGAGAGGGAGAGGGAGAGGAGAGGGAGAGGGAGAGGGAGAGGGAGGAGAGGGAGAGGGAGAGAGAGGAGAGGGAGAGGAGAGGGAGAGGGAGAGGAGAGGGAGAGGAGAGGGAGAGGGAGAGGAGAGGGAGAGGGAGAGGAGAGGGAGAGGGAGGGAGAGGGAGAGGAGAGGGAGAGGGAGAGGAGAGGGAGAGGGAGAGGAGAGGGAGAGGGAGGGAGAGGGAGAGGGAGAGGGAGAGGGAGAGGGAGAGGGAGAGGGAGAGGGAGAGGAGAGGAGAGGGAGAGGGAGAGGGAGAGGGAGAGGAGAGGGAGAGGGAGAGGGAGAGGGAGGGAGAGGGAGAGGGAGAGGGAGGGAGAGGAGAGGAGAGGGAGGGAGAGGGAGAGGGAGAGGGAGAGGGAGAGGAGAGGGAGAGGGAGAGGGAGAGGGAGAGGGAGAGGAGAGGAGAGAGGGAGGGAGAGGAGAGGGAGAGGGAGAGGGAGAGGGAGAGGAGAGGAGAGGGAGAGGGAGAGGGAGAGGAGAGGAGAGGAGAGGAGAGGGAGAGGAGAGGGAGAGGAGAGGGAGAGGGAGAGGAGAGGGAGAGAGGAGAGGGAGGGAGAGGGAGAGGGAGGGAGAGGAGAGGAGAGGGAGGGAGAGGGAGAGGAGAGGGAGGAGAGGGAGGGAGAGGGAGGGAGAGGGAGAGGGAGAGGAGAGGGAGAGGGAGGGAGAGGGAGAGGGAGGAGGGAGAGGAGAGGAGAGAGGAGGGAGAGGGAGAGGGAGAGGGAGAGGGAGAGTAAACGGTACTAGTTGTAAGAATTACTTGTGACATTCGAATAAATGCATCAAATGACGTCTCAAGTAAGTCTTAGATATTATCATTTACCGAGGACGTTAACTGCAATTGTTATCGAAGCATTTCATTGTATGTAAAAGGTAAACAAGGAAAATACACGATTTAATTACCCAAAAGATGTGTTTTAATTAGTATTCGAAAAAGCTATACATTGTTAAATGTACATTGTTTAAAGAAATGTTACAGTTTTTGGTTATAACTCGTGTAAACTTAAACTGATTTTGATTAAACGCTCAATAAACGAACAATGCTCTTTAATTTGGCTATTTCAGGTTTTGTAGAAGTCTTCGAGTGCCGTTGATATTCAGGGTTGGTCTCCTTTGGCCTTCTCTGTCTTTTACGCCACTGTATTCTTTCAAATCTCAAAGTCTATTTCAATTTTAAATTTAATTTAGAAAAAGAAATAGCTTTTGAAGAATTTTGATTAGAAGCTTATTTACAGAGATATTTTAGGTACTGTACAGTCTTACATTTGAATTATTTAAAATAATGTATTCACAAAATCAGTCTATCATTGATAAAATTGATAGGTAGTTTTTTTATAGCCATGTTTATATACTTTTGAAAAGACATTTTGGCTTGTGCATCAGTTTCGTGTTTTTCGTGATTTTAATTATTATGGAAAACTACACACCTGCTGAATTAACAGTAGAGAGGCCGCTCGTTTGTATCGCCAACGTTTTCCTGATCGGCGGCATCCAAACCGTAAAACGTATCAACGCATTCATGCTCGTTTAAGAGAGACTCAAGCGTCCTATACCCCCTGGACAAATGAGGCTCAGGCGAACATTGCGTTTTGACGCGTGTATCAGAAAATCCATCCATAAGCACTCGTGCCGTGGCTAACGATATGGGTATTTCTCAACTGTCGGTTTGTAGAGTTTTACATGAAGTCTGTCAACATCCGTCTAAAAAGAAGAAAGTTCATTCGCTATATCAAGCAGACTTTGCACGTAGAACAGAATTTTGTCGCTGGTTTTTGGAAAGATCTGCAGTTGTGCCTTCTTTTGCTTCGGATGTCATGTTTTCAGAAGAAGCATGTTTCACAAGGGATGGTATGTTCAACATACGCAACAGCCATACCTGGAGTCACAGGAATCCTCACGCTGCCGTCGTACGTGGTCATCAATAACGGTTCTCAGTTAATATCTGGGGAGGGATCGTTTTTATTGGACCTTTAATTTCAGCTCCCAACGTTACCCGTCAAGTATATCTTGAATTCATAACGAATTCTCCTTTGGAATTGCTGGAGGATATTCCCCTAGATATTCGGAATAGGATGATATTCCAGCATGATCCAGCGCGGCCTCATTTTTACGCCCAGGGTCGAAATTACTTAAATAATACATGTACAGATCGTTGGATTGAACATAGTGGTCCCTTCTCCTGCCCACTAGATCACCCGATTTAACGCCCAATGATTTTTTCCTTTGGGGATAAGTCAAGTCTAAAGTTTATGACACTCCTGTTGATGATCGCGATGGCTTGGTAAACATGAATTACGAGAAATTCCAGGCATCTTCGGCAGAGTTCGTAATTCAATGTTAAGACGATGTCAAGCCTGTATCGATGCGGAAAGGCGACATTTTGAACATTTATTATAAAAAGTAGTAAATTTAGTTTTGTATACAATGTTTAATTTATTATTAAAAAATCTTATAAAAAAAATGGTATTGTTCTTATCTTGTCGTGTTTAATCTTTAATCTTTGATCTGTAATAAAAAAATTATAACTGTTAGATTTTTTTCTAAACTGCAATGTCTATGAACCGTTAGCAAAACGAAATACTTCTAAAATATTTCTGTAAAAAAGGTTCTAATAAAAATGTTTCAAGAGCCATTTCTTTTTCTAAATTAAATTTAAAATTAAAAAAGACCTTTAGATTTGATTGATTTATGTTCTGAACTTATACTTCAGAGAGGAACTGTCCCTTTAAGTTTGGCCCAATATCACGGAAACACCCTGTATGTAAGTAAATCTCCCTTTCTTTAAAGCTTTATGATAAAAACACTTAAATTTTTTCGTTGGTACATATTGTATGTTTGCAGTTATAAAGTAGTCAGTAAGACCCATATTTTTATAGCGAACAGGAGTAATGTACTATTATTGACTTCAATATTAGGTGTGCATTTAATTTCTTCCAACATAATGCAATAAAAACCATATTAAAATATGTATCAATAATACAAAAGTATAACCTAATTAATTGCAAAGGGCCAAATCTTATTCTCGTGCAATATTATTCACAGTAGTGTATAATAGCTACCGTAGTATGTTTCAATGCAGGTTATAACAAAACAACACACAACGGAAGTTAAAGGAATTTTTGTTGGTCAGTCCACAAACTGTTTCCGATAACAACTTTATTGGGGATCTCATAATCTCTAGTCTTATTCGGTATCCTTCAATTTTTATATCACAAATAAGGGTTCTTGTGTGTGGGCATTTCCTATTGAATTAATTTTGGGGTAGTAAAATGAAAGAGCTGAATTGCTGTTTGCTTGGTTTTAGATTTTTTTTATAGAAGTCGATCAATTTCTTTAATGAATTACCTAACACGAAATATTGTTAGCTGAAACACAATTACTTACTTATATATTCTTTCAAATAGAAAGTATTCAGCATGGAATATAAGTAATCAGAAATGCATACGTCTAATTATTATTAGTACAATTTTAAAATGCTGTGTTCATTTAAAAAGGGTAAAATTTATATTAATCTTGTCAAATTAATTGAATAAAGTCGATATTCTATTTTTAGCTAAAATTAGACGATACTCGATTAAAGCTTGTTGCAAAGCACAACTTGGGCCTGTTTCATTACAATAATGTTTAGACGTAAATAGTATTAGCAATCTAAGTGAAGGTATTATAATACAGGGTTATTACAAATGATGTTCCCGATTTCAATTATAAATATTACTGGATTAATCTGTTCTAAGACCATTTCACTTGGTAATAATGGAAAGGAAAACTCATAAAGTTTCGTTTACATTGGTTTAGGTACGTATCTGCTGTTTGTTAAAGTCAATTGTTGTCAATTATGTAATGGCTGAGTTTGAAGACAGGAAAGCATTTTGTGTTGGATTACCGCATCAATAAATCAGTTATTAGTGTGCAACGACACTTTAGAACCAAATTTAATGAAGATCCCCCTAGCAATCACTATTCGAAAGTGGTAGAGCAGTTAAGGTAAAGTTTTACGCGTAGTCGACAGAAATCTACTGTTAAATGCAGCAGAGAGCTTGGTATACCACAGCCAACAGTGTAAATATCAAGCCTTACAAAATTCAGCTTGTTCAAGCATTTAAAACCAAACAAAAAAAGTTCTAAGACTTTCATTTCGTGAGAACATGCAGGCCTTGATGGAAAATGGAAATTTTGTAAAATGGTTAGTCTTTAGTGGTAAAGCCATATTCCACTTGTGTGGTAAAGTGAACAGATATAATGTCAGAATATGGGGCTCGGAGAACCCACACACCTATATCGAGCACATGTGCGATTCTTTGAAAGTTAATGTGTTTTGTGCTATCAGGTACAACAAAGTGTACGGGCCTTTTTTCTTTGTTGGACAAACAATAAATATAATAATTTTCTTGTACATGATGACGGAATGGCTTCTACTGCAATTAGAACAAGAATACCCAAATTTCATTCTGCAATTAGACGGCGCACGTCCACATTACTATTTCGATGTTAGGACTGAACTTCGAAATCGGTGGCCTGACAGATGGATTGGTCGTGTTGGTCCAAATGATGGTGGACTCTTGAACTGGCCTCCAAAATCTCCGGACATCACCCTCTGTGACTTGTTCTTGTGGAGATACATCAAAGATAGATACCGTTACCAGAAAGAAAACCTGAAACAACAACGGATTACCAGAGCCAACGTAACAATCGACCAAGACACTCTTAACAAAGTATGGCAAGAGTTTGAATACAGCCTTGATATCTGTTGTATCATAAGGGGTTCCCATATCGAACATTTTTTAATTCTTGACACCTGGGGTGAAACTTTTTGAGTTTTTCTTGAAATGTAACCATTTATTTTTTTATGTGATAAATAAAACCAGATTTATGTACATTTTAAATCAAGAACATCACTTGTAATAACCCTTATAACACTAACAGCAATTACATTTTCAAATTTTTAGCTAATTTTATAGCTTGAGTTCGCACAAAATACTTTATAAAGAAAAGGTATGTCAAATTAAAATATCGCTAAAAAATATGTATTGGCATTTTACAATAGAATTCTCGTTATTGGAAATTATACCTTCAAAAGGTATTGCTCTTGGTGTTATTGCAAAATTTCCGCCCTTATTAAATCGTTACATTTTGATGCTGCGAATGAAGTTAAGTTCAAAATTCTTAACATATTACGTAAAGCAAAACCTCAAAATAGCAACTTAACCCTTCGTCAACGCCGTGTCTTATTTGATCGTAAACGCAACTAAAAAATAATCAGATCAGGTAATGCAAATGTTACGTTAAACTTGAACGACTAAAACATTAAAGTAGAACAACTGTTGGAACCACAGACTTATCGTGAACCACCAAAAGATCCTACAAGAAAGTTTCTTTTAAAAACTAAATATAAATTTATCATCCATTACTGAAGAAATAAAAAAGAAATTTTGGTAAACCAAAGCTATATGGTTTATCAAAAATCCATAAAAATAATGCTCCTTTAGGCATGTTAGTGCAATTGGTTCCCCCACATATAATCTTGCAAAACACCTTACTTTTCTATTACAACCTCAATTAGGTAAAACACCGTAATACATTAAAAATTCTGCCGATCTTGTTGAAAAAATACATAGTTTCGAAATTGAAGAGAATGATATAATGGTCAGTTTTGATGTTGTTTCACTTTTTACAAAATCTCCTCTAAAAGCACCGGTTGAATATATTGATCACATTTTTTCAAAGGATATAACCATTCTTTTCAGCACTCTTTTACTAGGACTTATTTGCAGTGGAATGATAAATTATATGAATACCTTGAGGGTATATCAATGGGTAGCCCTCTTAGTCCTATTACAACTAGCTTTTATATGTAAAAATTTGAAACATTAGCGATACAAAAACCATCATCTTGGTACAGATATTAGATGACACATTTATTGTTTGGAGATACGAAGAAGAAGCACCACAAGAATTTTGAATGTTATAAATAGTATGCATCCTAGCACCCACTTTACCAAGGAAAAGGAAACTCATGGAAGTTTCAGATTTTTTGACATACTAATTTCTAAAACTAATAATTCTCTAGCTTTTAAGTTTTCCAGAAAGCACACTGATAGAAACCTTCATAAATTATCAAACCACCATTTACGTTAAAAATTGTTGTAATTAAATCTTCAGTGGATTGAGCAAAACTTAATTAAAAATTAATAATAATTTTTAATTACATATTTACTTTGGACTTACTCGTTCATAACAAAAGCTTATAATAATCTCTTAATTCAAGTTTTCTTCTAAATACAAATGTTGTGAAAAAGTAGTTTTGAAAGAAAATTTTGTTTTATTGTTTTTAAATTATGGCAATGTATTATATCGTTATGTTATAAAATAATTATAGAAAAATTAAAAAAGATTGAAATATTTTAAAAACTATAAATTTTAGAGGTAACAATGCATTTAGATAAAAGTTAAGTCTTTAGGAGTACTATTCTCCCATATCAAAATATACATTTCAAATAAGAGAATTGATGTACATTGAACATGCTAGTTTCACACTCCCCTATTCAATATAGCAATAAAACGTTTACATCTGTACATCTTTTCAAAGCCTATATCTAGCTTAATTATATTCCTGAACTGTCTCAACTTAGATAATAAACCAAGAGTTAATTTTTATTGCTAATCTTACATTCAGGAAAAACACATTTTTGTTAAATAACTTGGCAACGTTGTATTTTATATGTACAAATGTATATATCGTTGAAAAGCTTACTCGTTAGGCTATCCAAAAATGTAATGATATACAGGATGTTCCATTTAAAATAAAAAAGTTGATACCCCCCTACTTTTACGATTCACCCTGTAGGTGCTAAAATATTTTTAAGTTGTGCACCTATTGGAACCATATAACTTCTGTATAAATAATTTTAATGAGAAATCAACAGCGACAATCTTCCGTCGCGTGGCGCTTTGGACACCCGGTATATATATATATATATATATATATATATATATATATATATATATATATATATATATATATATATAAAGTAAATTCAGAGCTATGTGGCGGTTATAGGATTATCTTGTCAGGTACTAAAACCCTCCCTCGAAGTACTCTCCGTCTTATACTATGGCACGTGATAAACAGAGATGGTTACACACAATGCCCAAGGCGACACCTGCTATTGTATACGTATGTGCAGTAGTTCTCAACACAAATCCACCAGAGTTTTGTATTTTATATTCGATTACATAATATTACGTCTTTGATAGAAAGTTAATTATTTAAGAATTACTTTCAACAAATTAACAAAACTAAAGTAATGTAATTTAATATGCGTAATTGTTTCCATTTCATGCTATTTACATACATTTTAATTACAACTTTCTACTTTTCATTTTATAAATGATTTCAAATCAAAATTTAATTTATATTTAACTTGTAATAAGTACAAGTTTTTATAAAACATTACTCGTAATTCTAAATTAAAGTAATACCTACAGGTAAACTAAATAGTGAGTTTAAAATTGTTTTTACATATTATTCGTTATTATATATCACTCACTTGCACAATCCTCTTCATCAGAGTCACTGAAATTGTCTAAAATGTCTTCGTCTTCACTATCTACACCGTTGACAGTAAAAATAAGGGGTCGCACTTCATCAATTATTTTTTCGCGGGTAAAAGTATCTTTTATTAAAGTTTCAGTATGCTGGACGCTTTTTTTCCATGTTTCGGCGGTTATTTTGTTTAGTGCGTCATCCCATGTACTTAAAACTTGTTCTTCTCTTCCGCATGTAGCGCCGATATTTTTGTCATAATGTTCCTTACAAATGCCCCATATTAGTTCAATAGGATTATATTGACAATGATATGGGGGCAAACGTAGAACCTCGTGACCATAGTACAATGTTAAATTGTCGACGAAGTATTCATTGCAATCTTCGGAGGCACTATTTTTAGCCAGATGAAGTAATTCGGATTTTAACATGAAATTGTCAAATTCTATATTCTTGCTAACCAACCAATCGATAATCCGCTTTTTATTCCAGGAAGCCGCGGGTGTTTGGTCGGCTTTTCTAGAATGGTAGCTTGCATTATCTAGAATAATGATAGATGGTTCTTCTAATCTGCACAATACGGATTCTTCAAACCATTTTTCAAATAATGCTGAATTCATATTGTCGTGGTAATCATAAGATTTATTGTGTGTACCGAAAATTAAACTGCTTCCCTCAATAAATCCATTTATGTTGCCTGCATGTACAATTATGTAACGTTTTCCGTTTGATGATTTCGTTGGTTGCTGTAACGTCTTTGAACTTCCATCCTTTATTGAACACCCATGTTTCATCCAAAAAACAAACTGCTTTGGATTTTGAGAGTTCATATTTTTCAAATATTTTCTTAAAAATACGTTCCTCATGGACACAACATGACTTTGTTCGCACAAACCCAGTCTATGGTTTGTTTTCCTAAATCGGAAACCCATATTTTTTAATAAATAAAATAAACTAGTTCTTTTTATTTCACAAACACATCGCTTCTTCATTAAAGCTAGTAGAGAATCCAAGGAAACGTGTTCTTTTTTGCATACATTTCGTAGATGAGTTCACGAATGGTTTGTTTTTGAGCATCCGGTAGATCGATTGAACGGATTTTAGTAAAATTCCTTTTAATTGGTTCCAAATCAACACCATCGTTTCTTAGAAGACAGAGTATTTGCACTGTTCTAAGCGAAATTTGTAACGTGTCCGCTATTCTTTGCTGAATTGCAAATACAGATAGTAGAGGACCGCCATTATTTTTTTCTTTAGCAAAATAATCCAATACGTTTAGCACTAACTCACGGCTTTGTTTACTGAACTTCTTTGGCATCTTGAAAGATTTTGAACTTGTGTAAGTTACACCAATAAATAACAATTTCGATAAGAGTGATTATAAAATGACAAACACTCTTTATATATGTACACAATCATCGTTATGGATAATTACCGTAATTAGGTAATTTGTGTTATGGAATTTGCACTTATTAGAAATTAATTATATACATTAAATTTTCATTTGAAATCATTTACAAAATGAAAAGTAGAAGGTTGTAATTAAAATCTATGTAAATAGCATGAAATAGAAACAATTACCCATATTAAATTACATTACTTTAGTTTTGTTAATTTGTTGAAAGTAATTCCCCTTAAATAATTAACTTTCTATTAAAGACGTAATATTATGTAATCGAATATAAAATACAAAACTCTGGTGGAATTGTGTTGAGAACTACTGGATCTTGGACATTGTATATAACCATCTCTGTTTATAACGTGCCATAGTATAAGACGGAGAGTACTTCGAGGGAGGGTTTTAGTACCTGACAAGATAATCTTATAACCGCCACATAGCTCTGAATTTAATATATATATATATATATATATATATATATATATATATATATATATATATATATATATATATATATATATATATATATACTGAGAGTCAGCTAAGCTGAGCGAAACGAAAATAAACATAAATAAACATCTAACTCCTTAACAAATCTTAAAAAATTGTTACCATTTTCATTAATGCAGGTATGTAACCTACGAGTGAAGTTCCTGGCAACAGAAGCGAAAGTGTCATGATTTATTTCTGCTACTGCTTCATGAATCCTGGCAATAACATCATCCACTCCGGCAGGCACAGTAAAATAGACCTTTTCTTTTATGTATGTAGAAATTAAATGAAAAATTAATAAATGTTAATTCTTCATTCCAATTTTACGCGAAAACGGCTTAGCTTTCGGGATTTTAGTATTCTTCATTTTTGTCTTATTTTTAACTGTAGAACACATAGTCGAGAGCTGGGGAGTGATTATTGTCTCACCCTGATATGTACGAGGTGCCCCAGGACGAACTGACGCGACCGATTTCTCAAAAAGTATACTAAAATATTTTTAAGATGGCTGTACTTTCGGTTATACCGAAAGTTGATGTTTACCCTCTTATTTTAAACGGGACACCCTATATATTATTTCATTTTTAGATTCTATAAAAATTTTAGACATATTTTTTGTATATGAAAATGTAAACTTTCACCATTAACACTCATAACAAAATACTTATCTTTTTTGGTATTTTTTAATGGTGTACTTTAAATTATACAATCTAAACGTTTCGATAACACTTACAGTTAGTGCAATTGGTTCTCCTACATATAACCTTGCAAAACATCTTACATTGTTATTACAACCTCATATAGGAAAAACACCCCATTACATTAAAAATTCTGCCGACTTTGTTGAAAAAATGCGTAGTTTCAAAATTGAAGAGGGTGATAAAATGGTTAGTTTTGATGTTGTTTCACTTTTTACAAAAGTACCTCTAAAAGAAACTATTGAATACATTGATCATCTTTTTCCAAAGGACATAACCATTCTTTTTCAGCACTGTCTTACTACAACTTATTTTCAGTGGAATAGTAAATTTTATGAACAGATTGAAGGTGTAGCAATGGGTAGTCGCCTTAGTCCTGTTATAGCTAATTTTTATATGGAAAAATTTGAAACATTAACGTTACAGAATACACCTAAAAAACCTTCAGTTTGGTATAGTTATGTAGATGACACATTTGTTATTTGGAGACATGGAGAAGAAGCACTGCATGAGTTTTTGGTTTTTATAAATGGTATACATCCTAGTATTCAGTTTACCATGGAAAAAGAAACTAATGGAAGTTTACCATTTCTTGACATATTAATATCTAAAAATAATAATTTACTATCTTTTAAGGTTTACAGAAAACCGACACACACTGATAGATACCTTCATAAATTATCCAACCACCATCCACGTCAAAAAATTAGTGTAATTAAATCTTTAGTAGATAGAGCAAAACGAATTTGTGACCCTGAATTTTGAATGATGAATATAAATATTTAAGAAAATCCTTACAAGATAATGGATATTCACTTACAGATATTAATAATGTTATTACACCTTCTAGGCGTAACCTTAAAGAAACACCAGTTCTTAATGTTGGTACTGCTTTTCTTCCTTTTATAGCTAATGTTACAAATAGAATTGAAAAAATCCTAATCAAATATGGCATTAGGACTATTTTTCTTGTTCATGTGGAAAAGTATACATCGGGACCACAAAACGTAGCTTTGATACAAGACGCAAAGAACATATGAGATTTTGTAGATTAGGTCAACCAGAGAGGTCTGCTGTGGCTGACCATGCCCTGAATAATCTAAATCATGACATTCAATTTGACAATATGAAAATATTGTCAAGACAAACCCATTATTATGTTCGTTTGCAACGTGAAGCTATTGAAATATATAAACACCCGAATAATTTTAATAGACAAGAAGAAAATCTCCGTTTAAATAGGTTTTGGCATCTTATAATTAAAAAGAGCATAATGATACGCCTTGATTTTAATTTGTTTTCAACTTTTGGTATGTCTAGGTTTTTGCTGTGTTTTTCCTAGACCTTGAAGCAAATGCTTTACCAATTATATGTTAAATTTCCACAGCACTATAATTTAACATAAGTAGTTGAAATTAAATTGAAATTAAAAATTACAAAGAACGTTCTGCATTGTGCTTTTCATTGTTAATAACACTTCCAATTATTGATAAAGATATCTCTTTGTTAGATTTAACTGGGTTATTTTATTTGATGTAATGTTTGGATTTGTGTACGCTTCTATCATTTTCAAATTGAAGTTTTTCACAACTTTACACTTACATCATAACTCGATTAAATTTTGTTAAATGTGTTTTTTGGCTGACAAATTTCATCGTTAGCTTTCGTCGTAGAGAGTGTTCTGGTTTGTCATCTTTGAGGCAGTTTAATAATATTTAATTTTATGACCTAGTTATTCTTTACTAAAAAAATTTTATTAGTTGGCTTTATGTTTTCCAAACTGTTATACTAATAGCAGGCTTATGTTTATGTTTTAATTTTTCAAATTTGACAAAATTGTTTACATCTTTAACAATTTTTAACAAACATTACTACTGACGAAGATAACTGTAAGTGTTATCGAAACGTTTAGATTGTATAATTTAAAGTACACCATTAAAAAATCCCAAAAAAGATAAGTATTTTATATTTTTTGTATAGTATCTTATACCTAATTTAAGCCGTTATTGAGATATTTAATATTTTACGTCAAAAATGACGTTTGCAGACCCTAAAATAATTAATAATTTTTTCTGTAAGAAAGCTTTTATTATTCAATTTGAGATGGATTCCTTTTAAAAAGGGACCTATTTTCATATACGTTTTGATCTTAAATTAATATGGGGTGACCAAAAATTAGCACAAATATTAAGTTAGGCATAAAAAAAGTAAAAGTTCATTTTTTTAAAATGGAAACCCTCTAATTTTATAATGCTATCTTATTTAGCATTAAAAATAAGGGTAACTTTGTGTTGTCTGTTACAAAAATGTGTAGTTTTCGAAATATTAGCAAAAAAAGATTTTTCTTATTATGAAAATGCTGTTTTATAAATTTTGTTAGTTAGCTATGACAACTGCCATAACGGCGTTTAAAAAACAATCAATTTCATGAAATGTCATTATTTCTAGTTATTTCATATGAAATAATAATTAATAATCATGCCGGGGAGATTAAACTATACGCACGAAGATTATGTAAACTTATTTATTATCTACGATGAACGTAACAGAGTTTTAAGGCAAAAATTAATAAAAGAAAATTTCTGCTAACAATAACCAATTCACAGAAAAACAATTATTTTAGTAAATGTTCAAAATGTCTACCTTGAACTTCCAACCATTTTTCGCATCTTAGAGTTATTCACGAGTAGCTGCTCTAATGGAACCTAGAGACAAACTTGCGAATGCGTCCCTTACTCTTGCCATATAATCTTCCTTCGTTGTAATTGGATTAAAATACACGATATTTGTTATGGCTCCCCATATAAAATAATCCAAGACTGTAAGGTCAGGAGAATGAGGTGGCCACAGGAAAGGTCCATCACTAGCAATCCGCTAGTCATAAAAAGTCGCTTGCAAGAAGTTGTTAACAGAAAAGGTTCTATGTGGAGGGGCGTCATCGTGTTGGTAAAAAAGTTGCCAGTGTTCCGCCAGAAGTAAATTGCTTATGTATTGTTGATCTTCTCGAATATATAAATACCGTTCTCATACAAAATGTTAAAAGGTAATTTGAAAATAGAAAAATAAATTACATTTTATTGTTACTTACCATTCAAGTTCTCTTCATAAAAATGTAGTTTAATTATTCTTTTATTTCTAATGGTCCAGAATACATTAAACTGCCAGGTTTATTGAAAATTTCAATTTTACAGCATGGGGATTCGAATTACTCCAAAGATGGCAATTGTGTCGGTTAAAAAGACCATATTTTGTAAATTTAACCTCGTCACTCCAAATAATATGGGGATGTCGGGGGATAGGGGATGTCTTGTGCCATTGTTAAAATAAACTCGTAAAATTGCACTCTTTTTTCAGGAAAATCAATGGCTTTAAAAAATTCTTTGTATGGAACTTCTTGAGATTCCGGTATGGGCAGCCACTTCTCTTATTGAAGACAGGATATGCCACAAAATATCTCATAATTGTAATTTCGACAATTTCATCGTTGAAAATTGGTTTCTTTTACTACTTTTGCCTTAACGGTGCCATACCGGATGGTTTTTTAACGTCGTCATTGCAGCTGTCTTAGCTAACTAACAAAATTTATAAAACAGCATTTTTATAATAAAAAAAACTTTAATTGCTAATATTTTGAAAACTACACATTTTTGTAATAGATAACTTCACACAGAGTTACCCTTATTTTTAATGCTAAATATGATAGAATTATAAAATTATGGGGTTTCCATTTTAAAAAATTACTTTACGTTTTTATAGCTTCTTTGTGCTTAATTTTGGTCATCCTGTAATAATTTAAAATAAAAATATCCACTCAGTATGTGAAAATAGGTTCGTTTCTACAAGAAATCCATCCCAAATTGAATAATAAAGCTTTCTTAGAGGAAAAATTATTGACGTAGGATATTCAATATCTCAAAAACGGCTGAAGTTAGGTATAGGACATTATACGTAAATATGTCTAAAATTTTTTATAGAATCTAAAAATAAGAGGTAAACATCAACTTCCGGTATAACCGGAAGTGAGCCATCTTGAAAATATTTTAGTCGAGTTGCCCCATCGACATTAGTATACTGCCAAATTTTGAAAATTTTCGTTGTTCCGAAAACAACAGTTGTTTACACAGGGTGTCCATGATGAATAGTACATAGAACTATGGTAGAATCCTGACCTAAAATTATGACGATTTACCCTATATATTATTTCATTTTTAGATTCTATAAAATTTTAGACATATTTTTGTATATGAAAATGTAAACTTTCACCATTAACACTCATAACAAAATACTTATCTTTTTGGTATT
This sequence comes from Vesta saturnalis, assembly GCA_036346205.1. Lineage (NCBI taxonomy): Eukaryota > Metazoa > Arthropoda > Insecta > Coleoptera > Lampyridae > Vesta > Vesta saturnalis. Next base: position 3,383,217 of record JARFJB010002341.1, on the reverse strand, counting down.
TTTTAATGGTGTACTTTAAATTATACAATCTAAACGTTTCGATAACACTTACAGTTAGTGCAATTGGTTCTCCTACATATAACCTTGCAAAACATCTTACATTGTTATTACAACCTCATATAGGAAAAACACCCCATTACATTAAAAATTCTGCCGACTTTGTTGAAAAAATGCGTAGTTTCAAAATTGAAGAGGGTGATAAAATGGTTAGTTTTGATGTTGTTTCACTTTTACAAAAGTACCTCTAAAAGAAACTATTGAATACATTGATCATCTTTTCCAAAGGACATAACCATTCTTTTTCAGCACTGTCTTACTACAACTTATTTTCAGTGGAATAGTAAATTTTATGAACAGATTGAAGGTGTAGCAATGGGTAGTCGCCTTAGTCCTGTTATAGCTAATTTTTATATGGAAAAATTTGAAACATTAACGTTACAGAATACACCTAAAAAACCTTCAGTTTGGTATAGTTATGTAGATGACACATTTGTTATTTGGAGACATGGAGAAGAAGCACTGCATGAGTTTTTGGTTTTTATAAATGGTATACATCCTAGTATTCAGTTTACCATGGAAAAAGAAACTAATGGAAGTTTACCATTTCTTGACATATTAATATCTAAAATAATAATTTACTATCTTTTAAGGTTTACAGAAAACCGACACACACTGATAGATACCTTCATAAATTATCCAACCACCATCCACGTCAAAAAATTAGTGTAATTAAATCTTTAGTAGATAGAGCAAAACGAATTTGTGACCCTGACTTTTTGAATGATGAATATAAATATTTAAGAAAATCCTTACAAGATAATGGATATTCACTTACAGATATTAATAATGTTATTACACCTTCTAGGCGTAACCTTAAAGAAACACCAGTTCTTAATGTTGGTACTGCTTTTCTTCCTTTTATAGCTAATGTTACAAATAGAATTGAAAAAATCCTAATCAAATATGGCATTAGGACTATTTTTCTTGTTCATGTGGAAAAGTATACATCGGGACCACAAAACGTAGCTTTGATACAAGACGCAAAGAACATATGAGATTTTGTAGATTGGGTCAACCAGAGAGGTCTGCTGTGGCTGACCATGCCCTGAATAATCTAAATCATGACATTCAATTTGACAATATGGAAATATTGTCAAGACAAACCCATTATTATGTTCGTTTGCAACGTGAAGCTATTGAAATATATAAACACCCGAATAATTTTAATAGACAAGAAGAAAATCTCCGTTTAAATAGGTTTTAGCATCTTATAATTAAAAAGAGCATAATGATACGCCTTGATTTTAATTTGTTTTCAACTTTTGGTATGTCTAGGTTTTTGCTGTGTTTTTCCTAGACCTTGAAGCAAAAGCTTTACCAATTATATGTTAAATTTCCACAGCACTATAATTTAACATAAGTAGTTGAAATTAAATTGAAATTAAAAATTACAAAGAACGTTCTGCATTGTGCTTTTCATTGTTAATAACACTTCCAATTATTGATAAAGATATCTCTTTGTTAGATTTAACTGGGTTATTTTATTTGATGTAATGTTTGGATTTGTGTATGCTTCTATCATTTTCAAATTGAAGTTTTCACAACTTTACACTTACATCATAACTCGATTAAATTTTGTTAAATGTGTTTTTTGGCTGACAAATTTCATCGTTAGCTTTCGTCGTAGAGAGTGTTCTGGTTTGTCATCTTTGAGGCAGTTTAATAATATTTAATTTTATGACCTAGTTATTCTTTACTAAAAAAAATTTTATAGTTGGCTTTATGTTTCCCAAACTGTTATACTAATAGCAGGCTTATGTTTATGTTTGAATTTTTCAAATTTGACAAAATTGTTTACATCTTTAACAATTTTTAACAAACATTACTACTGACGAAGATAACTGTAAGTGTTATCGAAACGTTTAGATTGTATAATTTAAAGTACACCATTAAAAAATCCCAAAAAAGATAAGTATTTTATATTTTTTGTATAGTATCTTATACCTAATTTAAGCCGTTATTGAGATATTTAATATTTTACGTCAAAAATGACGTTTGCAGACCCTAAAATAATTAATAATTTTTTCTGTAAGAAAGCTTTTATTATTCAATTTGAGATGTATTCCTTTTAAAAAGGGACCTATTTTCATATACGTTTTGATCTTAAATTAATATGGGGTGACCAAAAATTAGCACAAATATTAAGTTAGGCATAAAAAAAGTAAAAGTTCATTTTTTTTAAAATGGAAACCCTCTAATTTTATAATGCTATCTTATTTAGCATTAAAAATAAGGGTAACTTTGTGTTGTCTGTTACAAAAATGTGTAGTTTTCGAAATATTAGCAAAAAAAGATTTTTCTTATTATGAAAATGCTGTTTTATAAATTTTGTTAGTTAGCTATGACAACTGCCATAACGGCGTTTAAAAAACAATCAATTTCATGAAATGTCATTATTTCTAGTTATTTCATATGAAATAATAATTAATAATCATGCCGGGGAGATTAAACTATACGCACGAAGATTATGTAAACTTATTTATTATCTACGATGAACGTAACAGAGTTTTAAGGCAAAAATTAATAAAAGAAAATTTCTGCTAACAATAACCAATTCACAGAAAAACAATTATTTTAGTAAATGTTCAAAATGTCTACCTTGAACTTCCAACCATTTTTCGCATCTTAGAGTTATTCACGAGTAGCTGCTCTAATGGAACCTAGAGACAAACTTGCGAATGCGTCCCTTACTCTTGCCATATAATCTTCCTTCGTTGTAATTGGATTAAAATACGATATCTTTTATGGCTCCCCATATAAAATAATCCAAGACTGTAAGGTCAGGAGAATGAGGTGGCCACAGGAAAGGTCCATCACTAGCAATCCGCTAGTCATAAAAAGTCGCTTGCAAGAAGTTGTTAACAGAAAAGGTTCTATGTGGAGGGGCGTCATCGTGTTGGTAAAAAAGTTGCCAGTGTTCCGCCAGAAGTAAATTGCTTATGTATTGTTGATCTTCTCGAATATATAAATACCGTTCTCATACAAAATGTTAAAAGGTAATTTGAAAATAGAAAAATAAATTACATTTTATTGTTACTTACCATTCAAGTTCTCTTCATAAAAATGTAGTTTAATTATTCTATTATTTCTAATGGTCCAGAATACATTAAACTGCCAGGTTTATTGAAAATTTCTCAATTTTACAGCATGGGGATTCGAATTACTCCAAAGATGGCAATTGTGTCGGTTAAAAAGACCATATTTTGTAAATTTAACCTCGTCACTCCAAATAATATGGGGATGTCGGGGGATAGGGGATGTCTTGTGCCATTGTTAAAATAAACTCGTAAAATTGCACTCTTTTTTCAGGAAAATCAATGGCTTTAAAAAATTCTTTGTATGGAACTTCTTGAGATTCCGGTATGGGCAGCCACTTCTCTTATTGAAGACAGGATATGCCACAAAATATCTCATAATTGTAATTTCGACAATTTCATCGTTGAAAATTGGTTTTCTTTTACTACTTTTTGCCTTAACGGTGCCATACCGGATGGTTTTTTTAACGTCGTCATTGCAGCTGTCTTAGCTAACTAACAAAATTTATAAAACAGCATTTTTATAATAAAAAAAACTTTAATTGCTAATATTTTGAAAACTACACATTTTTGTAATAGATAACTTCACACAGAGTTACCCTTATTTTTAATGCTAAATATGATAGAATTATAAAATTATGGGGTTTCCATTTTAGAAAAATTACCTTTTACGTTTTTTATAGCTTCTTTGTGCTTAATTTTTGGTGATCCTGTAATAATTTAAAATAAAAATATCCACTCAGTATGTGAAAATAGGTTCGTTTCTACAAGAAATCCATCCCAAATTGAATAATAAAGCCTTTCTTAGAGGAAAAATTATTGACGTAGGATATTCAATATCTCAAAAACGGCTGAAGTTAGGTATAGGACATTATACGTAAGATATGTCTAAAATTTTTTATAGAATCTAAAAATGTAATAATATATAGGGTGCCCCATTTAAAATAAGAGGGTAAACATCAACTTCCGGTATAACCGGAAGTGCAGCCATCTTGAAAATATTTTAGTCGAGTTGCCCCCATCGACATTAGTATACTGCCAAATTTTGAAAATTTTCGTTGTTGCGAAAACAACAGTTGTTTACACAGGGTGTCCCATGATGAATAGTACATAGAACTATGGTAGAATCCTGACCTAAAATTATGACGATTTACCAAACATGACCTTAATAAAATGTTGATAATTAGGAAGATACAGGGTGTTAAAGTTGAAAATTTTTAAATTGATAATGGCTTTAACTTTTTTAATACCCTGCATTTCTGTATTAACTTTAGTGGAAAGTTTTACTGACCTAAGGCAACCATAGAACAATATCCGAAATCGCTTTTGTCAGTGGCGTTCAACAAGAATGTTAAACCCCTGCACCCCTCCTAAATATTACGCCACTGTGCGAATATCAATTTCAACTATAAACTCATATTTTCCAATGTCATGTACGTAAAATGTGTACTCTTGTTAAGAACCCGTAAAGTGAATAATTATCGAGATATTAACCATTAAAGAGGTAAAAACACAGTAATTATAACTTTTTTTTTTGCCTATCCACAGTACATCTTAGCCAAGGTGATTAACAAATGATGTTTGAACATTGTTGATCTTCGGTAATGTTTCCAATTTATTGGCGATTTCGTGCTTTTAAATCTTCTGAATAGGCCGGTTGCGTCGCGTATGCTTTACTCTCTAAGTATCCCCATAAGTAATCTAGAGGATTTAAATCTGGCGATCTGGCTGGCCACTCAATTGTCTCTTTTCTACCTATCCAACGATTTGGAAAAACTTCATCCAAATAAACGCGAACAGGTAAAGCGTACTGTGACGACGCCCCATCTTGTTGAAAAAAGAGCTCACGGTGGTGCATACTGGGCTCTCTACATCCGGATACAACGTTATTGGAGCGGGGATGAGGTCATTTTGAAGAAAGTCTAACTATCTCGCACCAGCGAGAGTATACTCGAAGAAGTAAGGACCTCTAACTTTTCCGTCAACTAGCTAATGGACGGTCGATCAGGATGAGTTTCATTACACAACGCAAACACTTCTGAGTGCGCAATCTATTTTTCCGAAACCAAGCATGCATAGGATTTCAATTCTTTCACGTTCGCTTAATTTCCGCATATTTCACAAAATAATGGTAAATTAGGTTAAAGTAGGTAACTAGATAACAATGCTGTCGTCTATCAAAAAACTAACACAAATCGCTAACGTGCGATTAATTAAAATAATTTTAACAAAGTGTACAATTTAACGTTTTCTTACATCGACAATGAACTTTTCTCATTTTTAATGTTTACGAAAGCCTTTATGCAATATTTCCTTGTGTAACCATTGTCCATATTTACCTTGTCAGACGTAAAAAGGTGTACCCTTGTAAAAAAATGGGGGTTTGATATTTAAAAAAAATGTCGATGATGTCATATATTTTTCTTGCCACACCCTTTATATTTCACTTTTACGTAAAAAAAAATTGAAAATGAAAATAAAAATTGAAGGGTCAGCGTGTTTCCTTCCTAAACTCCCATTCGAATTTTAATTGAATTTATCCGCTACTTTACGAAAATGAGGAAGATTTGGATTTAAAACTGCTTTAACTCTTAAAACGTCCAGTAGATCATGTAGCAAAAAAGTGGTCACGAATAGAATCGAAAAACTGTATACTCACTTTATACTTAAAACGGATTCAAAAATATGCGTCTCATAACTCTGTATAATATTTGTATTCACAATGTTTTTCTACAGCTTACACCACAGGAACTATTGAAGAATTGCCCATTAAATTGACACCCGGTTATATTAGTTGAGCTATGAGTAAGATAATTTTAAAATGTTTACATTAGATTGCGACTTTTCATATGTTTTACATTTTAAACTTGTAGGTAGCGGACCGAGAAAATTTGATTATTGTAATAAACGTTTGTCAAATCCCAATTGTTACCGCAATATAAAAGGTAATTAATGGGTTTTTAATATCTTGATAATAAGTTGTAATTTGCTAACGTTTTCAGAATATTTTATTTTATGTATTGTACGTAAGAAATATGTGAATGTGTGAAACAGATATTTGAGTAAGGGTTGAAAAAGAAAAGCACATCTTTCCACGTAATAATTTCTGGTTTTTATATTATTTTTGAAAAACGGGGGTTGGTTTCGGGAGTAAATATAGGCAGTTGAAGTCGGAGGAGAGGGAGTGACAGTGAGAGTTTCGATTGAGTAAGATCGACTTGATTGTTTGATTAAAATACCTTTATTGTGAACAGTCTGTCTTTAAATATTTTTTGCGTGTACATTTTCTTTTGAACTAACCAACGCGAATTTGTCTTTTTCTTTTGGGTGTTAGTTTTATTGTGTTTTTCAAATATTAATCTGTAAATAACAGTCACCATTTTGAAGTATGTTAACCATGTGTGTCTGTGATCAATTAAAGGAATATATATTCAAAACATAAGTAGTTATTTTAATGTCAATTAAAGCTCGCAGCAAATAATTCTACAAGCCAGTGTGACGTATTAAAAATCGAGCATTGCCTTGTAAGCAGTATCTAATTACGCACTCGGGCTCATTAAGTTGAAATGAGTAGAGAGCTCCCTCCCTCATTACTTGGACGAATTCTGTGTTTACTGTTTTTATTGTTTTGAATAGACGGATGTGTAACCTGAGAAAGGGACGCTGTATTTTTTAACGCAGTCACTCAAGTTTGTGTATCGGTCACGTGGTTATTTATTTGCACGTACTCCTGTAAGGCTTTGTTTTAATGAGTTTTTTGTGTCTTTGATTCAGTCTGTTTAAGTAGAATTGTTTGCCTGCGAACTAATTTCTCTTTATATGTAATTTTACACAATTGTGTATGTAGTAAATTTATTGCCTTTTTTTTTTTGTTGTTCTTGCAGTTACATTATTATCACCTGTGCAATTTTACTGTTGTTATGTTTTAAATGTATCCTAATCTGCCTTATTATTTTAATTGCTTATTTACTTAGAGACCGGCAGGATTGATTTTATAGGGCCACGTGTTTGGGATTACGATTTTTATCCTGATTTATTTATTACACGATTGTGGATGTGATTACTCTGTTTTTTTTATTGCGTTTATGTTTTTACTAACTGCTTTTTATTTATTTTTTGTTCCTTAATGTATTAATTTTTTACGCACTTTATTACGTTGTAATATTCGTTTAAGAAATAATCCGGAGTAAATGTGGAAAAGGTTTGATCGTATTAGCATTTGGAATATTTAGTAGTCACTATGTTGTAAATAAATGTAAATGTGAATGTGAATTTAAAAAGTTGTAATTAGGAAACAATTTATAATTTTGTAACTTGTAAATAGTCATCTGCGGGAGAAATAACAAAACAACATTTATTAGATTTTATTAAAAGTACAGGTTTGTTTAATTTATAATAGGACAGGGACCTGGAATCTTCTACTTAAATAGTTTGCCACAAAAAGGCACATTTGAAATGTTTATCTGTATAGGTCAACTTTCGGTCATCTTTGGGTGATAAGTTCCTTTTTGCTACGATCATCTTGAGCTAGAGCTCCAAAATCTGTTAAGGGAGTGAATTATGGTAAATAACTGCTTTTTTAAGAGTTACCTTAGCTAAGGGATCGTGTTATAATCACTCGGCAGGTATTAATATTAGTTATTGGTATTTTGAATGTGGTATTATGTAAGCACCCAAGTATGGGGATTATAACCTTAACGGTTATCGGAAATCAGCGTCGTCACCCGAAAACCCTTCGATGAAGGTAATTTATATAGACTAACATTCATTAACCGACTTACAGTATTCTCTCCATAGGGTTTCCTTTTGGGTGTAATTTTACTTTTCAGTTGGGTTTATGATTTTCGTGTGAAGTCTTCGTGTAAATTTTTAGGTATTGAGTTTGTTGTTTTATTCTACATAGTATTAAATAAGTAACGTAATCTGCACACTTCATGTATTGTAAATTGGAAATTGTGTAGATCATTGCATTAACGAACATATCGTAGTTCGAAGAATCGTACCATCGTTGAGTACATTTGGATTTGGATTTGGCGATTTTCGGTTGTGAATACAGGTTAGTTAGTTAATCGTATGGGAATGCATTATTGCATTGGATATCGAAATTAAGTAACATCGTCTGTATGCTGCAAGTAAAATAGGTTGTTCAATTACCAATCATTATTTAGGTTAATGCTTACATTATTGTTCAGTCTGTGTGTCTGTGAATACAAAAGATTTAGTAGTTGTTGTTCAGATATGAATGAACTTATCAAAATTAGAATATCACTTTGGCAATCTTCATTATTGTGCTGATTTAGGTTATACCCCACCAAACATAATTTTGTGCAACAAAAAATTTCACTCTTTGTAAAATAAAATAAAGCATAATTGATAAAATTCAAAGGCGCATGCAGCTATTATGTAAGGCAAAAGTAAAATTCATTCTCATTAAAATAAAGATCATGCAAAGCAAGATTAAATAAAGGATCGTTAAAAACCAAGCAACCGTTTTAGAATAATTACGAGTAGCATGAAAGCATAGGTATGTCAATGTTATTTGCAGAATATTGTAAAGGACAGTGTTGCCAAATTGTAAATTTCTATTAGTGTTTCATTAAGATCTCACAAGTTTAATGTAACTCATTTAGAGTGAAGTAATTGAAAAGCGAGAGCTGGAGACACAATCTATCAATTAAAACGTCGAGTTTTGTACATACAAGGCGGCGAATGAAACTAGTCTATTAAAGTATGAATATATTTATTTCAAGGTACATGTGTAAAAGTTATTAATTTTAATTAATTTTATGTGTTTGTAAATATTTATGTTTTAGTGGGTAAATTGGATTTCAACTGGAGTTTTTTTTTGTTTGGCTTCGACTTTTTAGCTCATTTGCTAAAAAGTTGTGAATCACTAAATTTTTCTTAGGCATTTATTTGTCTCTTATGCGGTTATAGTTCTGAGTAAAGCTTTCTTTTTCTTAAGAAATCAAATGATTGTCTTAATTTGTTTTGATCTGTTAACACATCTTTGTGGAATGGGCATATTATCTTGGTATTCCGTTCGTTACTCTATCTGGGACATTCGTTAAATATGTGATTCAATGTTATTCTCGTGTTACATTGTTGGCAACTGGGTGTAGGTGAATTTGTTAGTAGGTGTGTGTGCCAGCTTAGTGTGTCCTATGCGCAAGTGGGTTAGTATTACACCTTCTTTTCTAGATATTTGTAGAACTTGTTTGAGTTCGTTTACTAATGGTTGATGTTCTCTTAGTTTTCTATTTTATAGTGTCCATACGCTTTGCCATTTGTTCTCCATTTTGGTTTTTATTTCTTTTACGTTGATTAATGTGATTGTTTGTGTGTTTAGTTGTTTCAACGAATTTTTGATGCTTTCTTGTATCGTAGAATTTAATAGGCAACGTTTAATGCGTTTATTAATTATGGTATGATTTATGTGTGCCTGGTTTGAACATACTTTCGAAGCGTATTTCAAAAGTAACCACATTCTTCTATAATATAGTGGTAAAACTTTTACATGTAAACTGCTGATAGGGCTGGTTGGAAATGCTCCAGTGGCGTATCGTAATGCTAAATTTTGTAGGATGTTTCATTTGTTTAGATGGGACTTGCCTGCCGACATATGTGAGATACAACCGTAATCAAGTCTTGACGGGTAAGAGTTTTATACACTTGTAGCAAAATTTCTCTATCTGTACCCCATTTACAGTTTGCTAAGCATCTAATTATGTTTATTATTTTCCTATATTTGATTTTCAGTTCATCAATATGATTTAACCACGATAAGGTAGTGATTAGTGTTATCCCCAAAAATTATTTTGTGAAAGGCTAGGTTTCTTGGTGCGGTGTTCTGTTTGAAAAAGTGCATGTAAACGGTTTTTGTGGCTGATATTCGAAACCCGTTGTTTTAGGCTTGTTCTACTATTCAGTTTATAGCGGTTTGAGGTACGGTGTTCGATGTATGCTCTTTTTTGCATGCGTGGTAAATTTCAATCTAATCTGATGTATATGCTACGTCCAATAGATGGGTGTAGGTTTTGGGTGATGTCGTTGATGACTACGTTGAAAAGTGTGCTACTGATAGGGGTCCCTTGAGGAATTCCGTTTTCGAGGGTGCGTTTCCTGCTCTAACTTGGAAGTATCTGTTACAGTAAAGTTTTTAATGAAGTACGCCATGTTTCCTTCTAGTCCCCATTTATGTATCCTTTGTAACACCACATATCTCCAGACCGTGTCGTAAGCTTTTTCTAAGTCAAAGAAAACTGGTGAGATGTTCTCTTTCGGCAAAGCTCTCTTGTATGTTTTGAGTTAGCATCGCTAGATTATCGATTGTGGACATGTTTTTTCTGGACCCGGTTTGAAGTTTAAGAACAACTGTTCTTTTCGATTAGTTCGACTAGTCTCTTATTGATACTTTTTTCCAAGGAGATTTCCTAAGTAGCATAATAATGAAATTGGGCGATAACTTCCCGCATATAAAGGGTCTTTATTTTGTTTTTGAATCGGGATTATTATCGCGAGTTTCCATAGATTAGTATACTGTTTTCCTTCCCCAATTCTATTGTACATAAAGAGTAGATCTTCGAGGCCCTTGTTAGGAAAATTTTGATGATTTGGTTTGATATCATGTTGATACCAAGGGCTGTATTTTTTAAATTTTGAATTTCGTGTTTTAACTCTTCCACGGTAATATGGGCGTTATAGGGTTCGTTATCATATCCGTCAAAGTTTAATGGTATTTCTCTTCCATTTTTGGTGGCTGCGAACGTTTGATTGTAGCTTCCTGTGCTGTTTATTTTTTCATAGTGACAGGGAAGTTTTCTGCTATTTTCAATGGATCTGCTGTGATGTTATGGTTAACTTGCAATTTCGGTTGAGGTAAGTAGTTATTTTTACCTGAAATGGCTCGAATTGTGTTCCAGATCGCTTTAGGTGGAGTGTCGGTTTTTAATCCCGATACGTACTTATGCCAGGATAGTTTTTGGGCAGTTCGGATTACTCGTCTAGCTATAGCTCTATGTTTTTTTAAATAAGATTAAATTTTGCGTTGTTAGAAATAATTGGAAGGTTTTCAGTGCCTTCTTCTATTGCTTCAGCAATTTCAGTGTTCCACAAAGGAACTCGTGTACTGTGTATTTACGTTTGTTGTAAAGGTATCGTAAACTTCGCAGCATCCTTTATGCGTTCGTTGAAGCTTTCTACTAATTTGTTAAAGCCTGTTTGTCGGTTGGTGGGTTTGATTTCTTTCCTAAACTTGTACCACTTGGCGTTCTTTAGGTTCCACCTACAGGGTCTTTGAAATGTGAGGTTATTGCAGGGTAAGCTTATCAGGATGGGAAAATGGTCGCTGATGTGTAAATCCTCTATAGGATTCCACGTGAAAGTTGATGCAATACGCGCAGTACAGAAACTTAAATCTATAGCCGTGAACTCATTAGATTTTCCATTGAAAAATGTTGGCCTGGTGTCATTGAGTAAAACTAATTCTTTTTGATCCAAGAGGTTTTCTATTTCTCACCTCTTCAGGTCCCGTTTGTTTGAGCCCCAAAGTGAGCTGTGTGAGTTAAAATCCCCAAAATTAGGAAAGGTTTGGGGAGTTGTGATATAATATCCTCGAGTTCACAGGTTGCCGAATTTTGGTGAGAGAGGTAGATCTTACACACTGTTAATTGGATAGGATGGCTGACAAGTACCGCGACAACTTGTAGACCTGTGTCAATTTTTAAATGTGTGAACGTATATCATTTAAAACTGACAGACAATAAATGTATAAATAAATATGTGGACAAATAGACAAGCATTTACTATCACAGATTTCATATATCACAGTTAGGAAATATAACAGTTTATTAACGTTTTGGCTTCGCATTGGGGGGCCTTCCCCTCTTTCTTTTTCTTTTTGTATTGCGTCTGTCAGAGCTTCCTCATCAACTGACGCAACACTTGATTCATTCGAGATGGTTCTGCTGAGGATTTTTTTCAGACTGGTCTTCCGTTTGTTCATTTTCCGGTATCGCATCTGGTTGTGATTTATTTTGCGGTGCGTCAAAGACGGAAAATGGGTTCTGTGTTATGTTTATTTAATCTCTGATTACTTTTTTAATTTCAGACAGAAGTATCGTTTGTTGTGTGCTGTCTGGTGCCGGTGTTTTGGAGAGAGCTGGTATAAAGGGTGCTATATCTACTTGGATGATTTCCGGTATGAGTGTACCAGGTAAAGGCATGATGGTTGCTTTTGCTACTTAATCGAAAGTTGATTCGCTGGTTACTGTTGATTTTTGCTTCTGCCTTGCTTCTTGGTACGGTATTTTATTCGTTGTCACGATTTCTTGAATCTTTTATTCTTCTTTGTATGTGGGATAACATTTCCAGTTAGCAGAGTGCTGTCCCTTGCAGTTTATACAGCATTTTGGGTCTTTACAACATGTTTCCTCGTGTGGAGGTTGACCACACGTGCACGGCTTGGTATTTCTACAATATGTAGCTGCATGTCCATATTTTTGACAATTATAGCATCTTAGAGGCGTCGGTATATAGGGTTTACTATTAACGTATATAAGGCTGCTTTTATCGGTTTTGGTAATTGGTTTTTTTCGAAAGTCAGGATGTGGGTGGTGTGTGTGTCAACCCACTCTTCCCCTCGCTTGACCCTAATTCTACGAACCTCTACGAAATTTTCGTGACAAAGGCCTTCCTTAATTTCCTCTAGCGTACTGTTTTGAAAATCTGGACAGTATATGTCGCCTTTTCGATGGTTGAGTGTTGGGTGGGGTGTTACTTTAATCTCCAAATCTGCCATTCTACTTAGTTTGCTTAACCGGTTTTTTGAATGGGCTTTAGTTGCCGTTTCAATTAGTAATGAGCCTTTTACTTTTTATTACGCTTTTAACTTCCCCTACTAATCCGTATAAAGCATTAGATATAAGGAATGGGCTTACTTTTGTAAAGTCGATTTCCCTTCTTTTGATTAACAGGAACCGGGGACCAGTCCTCTTTTTCCTTCCTGATCTGGGAATAGATGTTCCACTATCACCACCTTCATTTGAGAATAAGGGCGCTCCAGAAATAGAATTTGCGGTTGCTATACAGTTCCCACGAGTACTGGTGAAATAAAGGTCAGCTACGGCAGAGCACCGTACCGCAGCAAGGTTACATACTCTCAAGGGTGCACTGTTACCCAAGATACACCGTTAAGGACCACGTGACGTGTCGCGATTCATCCCTCAACACGGTACGTGTTACATCTTCGCCTTTAAGGAGTGAGGTCTCCAAACATGAAACAAAAAACAGGTCAAGAACAATCACAGGATAGGCGAAGACAAACGACCTGGGATAGTTTTTTTTCACCACTGCTGGCAACAGTGGCTACTGAGCCCCCCCACCACGCCAAGGTGCATCCCTTGGGGAGGGTTTAACTGGAGTTGTTAAAATTACCAAGATAATTTTTATTTGTTTAATTTCACATTTGTGGAAAGGATTACAGGCCACAAATGAATAATGATTGTGTGTGTTTATGAATAAAATTTATTATTTTGATTTGGTTAAAGATGTGTTTGATTATTGGTAATATTTGAGTTATACGACGAGTGAAATCAGTTGCCAGTCGACTACAAGTAAGGAGCTGTTATTGGGAGAGGCTCAGCTTCCATCTCCAGCACTTTCTGGTTCAGATGTTTGCGAGTTTAGTAGTGAGCACAAGATTAAGTTACCATCTTACAAGTTTTATTGCAAAGAACCGCGCGGTCTCATCTACTACAGAAAAAAGAACATAGAGGCAACATGTATCGCACATCTCTTAGGTCTGACTGAACTTGGCAATTCCTAGACATCAGTTCAGAGAAATTGGTAACTGCCCCTAAATTTAGATGTTGGTGTAGTAACTTTAACTTGATCTAATGATGTTCTGTTATATATTGAACCCTTTCAATGTTTTTTTGCTATTGACTTATTAATGTACTTGTGCAATTACTTATTTATGACTAAATTGGGGTTTTCTTAGTGGTTCTTTCCCAACATAATGAATTTACAGGTTCAACCATCATTGCGCAAAGCTTGTTAGTCTAACTTGAGTAGTTTCATTGTTTACCAGTCCCATCACATGATGTAACATTTAACCTCAGCAAGACTATCCAATTCAAATAACACAGAGTAGCTACCACTAGACGGCTAATTCTTTGATCTGATTTGAGGTTTGCGAGTAATTAAATATCAGACTTGTAAATAAATTCTAATGTTTGAATTATTGTCAGGAAAGTCAGAGTAAATACAGTGAGCTCTCTTTTTGTATAATTATCAAGGTAGAAATTCAATAAGAATCTTAACTTTAGCCTACGTTGCAAAAAGTTACTACCTTGTTATTGGTAACGTTTTTGTTAGGGTAATGATTTTAAATTTTAATGAATAACTTTTGATACTCTAAACGTATATTTCAAATAATAACCTTATCCTGGTAATAGATGACAGTCATTGCTATTTTTAAGTTGTGGTTTTGTAAAGTTAAATTAAAAATTAACAAATGTTCTACTACTTAAAACACAACTTAATGACTATAACTGCTCTACTGAGAATCATAAAGCAAATTGCACACAATTTAATGTATATGAAAATTCACTTTAAGGCGAGGGTACATTATGATCTATTAATTTCACATTATAACAACTTGTAATCTTATAATATTCAATTTTAATTACGTCTTTGATCTGCTATACTTAATACTAAACAAAATTTAACTTCTTCAGGTACAAGTATAGTAGGAATATTAAAACAAACAAACCTTGTAATTTATTTAATTACATTAAATTTGTATTTTAATCAATACTAACGTTTAAATTGTTTTCCGTTTTGAAAATTTTTATTAAATCAATTATTTTTAGATTTCATCTTTAAATACCGCATTCTTTATTGTAGAACGGTAGTAAAATTCTAATTTAATTTTACTTGATTGCAATATAAAATTTCTTTGTTTAACGTAAATTAAATTTTATTGAAAATGTCTCTTTAAATTAGCATTTGACTCTACATCTTTTTAATGGAAATGATTATACTTCCACATTTAAATTGGTTTATTCAGACAAATAATCGTATTGAATTAAAGCAGTACCTTTGTTTGCAGATGACCTACAGATATTCCATGGAGATCAATTTATCATACTTTCTTATTTACCCGCAATTTTTTCCGCGTTCCTTAAAATGTTCTTTACTTTGTTCTTTTATGTTGTAATTAAACTTCTTCAACGAAGTATGTCGAACTTTGACTTTCATGTTCTTACATCACATCAATTTCTCCCTCAAGGTGCATTTTCTCGATGCTTCTAAACTTATGTTACGTAATTTAATTATCGAGTCCATCGTTTCATTAAATGCGAAATTCGACACTATTTTATCCTGCACTTTTTCAGTTTTTTTTATATTAGAGCTCCTTTTCTTTGATTAAATCTTTACATTTATGAGAAACGTGCGAATTGGATTTTATCATTTTTATCTACGTGCGCCAACTAAAAACTGAAGGCAGATAATAATTTTTGATTGAGTTTTCTAGTATATTTAAGGTTAGTCTTTATTCTTCTGCTGATGCAGTCAGCATCACATTTCGTGACTGTAACGTTCTCTAAATTATTGAGTTTGAGAGGTTTTGATAGTTTTAATATTTTCCAAATTCTTGGTTTTTGTTAGCATACTTAAAAACAAGGAATTTTATATTTAATTAATCGCAATGCAAGTTCTGTTCTACTTAGTACATAAACCATTTATGTAACTTGTCCTTATTAACGCGAATTCACATAGAACAAGGAATCCCCTTTACCACAACTAGAGCATGCCCTGACATCAGATTATCAATCCTTTATATAATACTAAAGATGTGTTTAAGGATATTACAATTAAGTCAAGTCTTGTAAATTAAGTTTGTGAGCTTGGGTACCAGAAAACTACAAACTAAGCGTATGCAATTTGCATAAACTATTCTGGAAATTATTTTCAGAATTGTAGGTCCACCGCTAGAGGGCGTATTTGACAGTTAAAATTCTAAAAAGCAAAATTTTTCAAAATTTACTCAATTAAGGGGCAGATTAAATATTATAATCAGATTACTCGACAAATTCTGCATATTTTTATTTGACAAGTTTTAGTCTATCTCTTCAAATAAGGGGGGGGAGAGTGGGAACCTTGTTACGAAAAAACGCCTTTAATTCAGGTTCTACTTGACCGATTTTAATAAACTTGATGATGTTTGAAAGAGCTTTTGTTAAAGAATGGAAAATTTGTAATTTTGAAGCAATCTGATTAATAACATAAATGCTAGAGGCGCTGTTTAATATTTTTTAATATTGTGTTTCTCTTTACAATTTTAAATGGAAGCATAAAAATTTAAGTAGGTCTTTAAAAGTAGACTAAATTAGTAATAAAACAGTGAAAACTGCAAGTCGATATCTTTTTCCTATCCTGAGATATCGTAAGAAACAGGTAAATGGCGGGAATTATTCTTCCAACGTCTAATAGGCTAGTTCGCGTTAACGGAAATTATTAAATTTAGCCTGGATGAAAAGATCTTACATTGGTCTGCAGTAATTTAAACTGTTATGATACTAATGTTATGGTTGCCGCTATATTACCTACATGTAATGCTGTCCCTACTAACAATGAGAACAAATTATAAAATAATAATGTGATAAATCTAACAATTAAAACCGTAAATAAATAACTACGTAATTAGTGTCGCCCTAGATGTTCGAAACGTTGTCCATCATTTTCAATGCATGAAATCAATCGCTGACGGGTGGAGAGAACAGCAGTTTCAATTTCTGCCCTTGAAATACTTCGTATTGTCTGTCGTATTCTTTCAATCATGTCAGCTCTTGTTGTGAGTCTATAGGCATAAACGAGATCTTTTAATCGCCCCCACAAATGGATACCTTGGTGGCCAAATAAATAAACTTCCACGTCCTATCCACCTTTCAGGGTATGATTGATCTCAGAAATTCGCAACATCTCTAGAATAATGTGCCGGGCACCCATCATGTTGCAAGAACATGTCACGACGAATGGCCAAGGGACGTCTACTAAAAGAAGTGGCAATTCGTTGCTTAAAAAATCTAAATATCTTTCTCCATTAACAGTCTCATTAAAAAAAAGGCCAAATTATTTCTCCACCTAGAATCCCGCACCACACATTTACAGACCAACGACCCTGATGTTGAACCTCCTGCATCTAGTGGGGATTCGTTTCAGACCAGCAGTGCATATTATGTCGATTTACACTACCATCACTATGAAAAGTAGCCTCATCTGTCCACATAATTCGTGAAAGTATTTCAGGGTCGTCGTGTATCATATTTGAGAGCCAATTGCAAAAATCCAACCTGGTATCGAAATCTTGAGGATTCAAACTATGGTGTAGGACCATGTGATATGGGTGCAATCTAAAATAGTATATATTATAAAGTAATCAGATCAATAAGACACATTGAAGTCCTTCGTTGTTAGTAAACGAAAAAGGACTTTAAATTCATTAACTCTCGTAATGTTATTACGAATTTTTTTCGCCCGGCCTCTCATTATTTTTTATTATTGGCACCTTTTTACTTTACTTTGCCTCACTTAATTGTCATGCTGTTAGTTAAAATCTATTCACATAGCATAAGATAATTTGATTAAATAATTTGTTGTTTGAAACTGGACATAAAATGGCGGCAAATACATTAGTCATGCTGTCACAAGTTAACTTAGATGTAATGACATTTTCGGTATGATAAAAATGAGAAACATATAATGACAAACGAGAAAAATTAAAACATTTTTATCATTATAATACCGAATAAAACATGTATTAATAAATAAGTAGTCACCTGTGTTCTCTTAAAATATTTTGGAATGTGGTTCGACATATACCCAAGTCTCTAGCTATAGCTCTGGTGTTTGAATGAGGGTTAACATTTAAATAAGGTGAAACATCAATAACATTTTCCTCTGTTCTACCTCTGCGTTGTCTTCGGTACATAGGAAGATTCACATTTCCAGTAGTATGCACACGGTGTGCGAGTCGGAGAAAAACTCTTCTGCTGTGATGCCGTCTGTTTGGGTACTGCAGTGCATACACACTAGCAGCAACGGTTGCAATTCTCATACATTCAAAATAAACTGCCAACATATCAAATGCTTCTTCATTTGTAAGAATCATTTTGGTACGAAAAGATAAAGAAAGTCTATTAAATGCAACACGATGAATAATTTTTGAGATATGCGTGAAAATCATAGCTTGCTTGTTTTCAACAGGGAATTTATTTTATACTTTACATGGCCCTCTTTACTAATCTTGTTGTCATCAGTAAATCGTAATTCACATTTTAAACTGTATTTGTTGTTGCTGGGCAAATATCGGTTTTTATTGATATTTTATGCTTTTGATTTACTAACACATCGCTTGAAAACAAATATAACATTCTTATATAATTAAAAAAATGTTAGATTTATCACATTATTATTTTATAATTTGTTCTCATTGTTAGTAGCGACAGCATTACATTTAGGTAATCTAGCGGCAACCATAACATTAGTATGATAACAGTTTAAATTACTGCAGACCAATGTAAGATCTTTTCATCCAGGCTAAATTTAATAATTTTCGTTAACGCGAACTAGCCTACTAGACGTTGGAAGAACAATTCCCGCCATTTACCTGTTTCTTACGATATCTCAGGATAGGAAAAAGATATCGACTTGCAGTTTTCACTGTTTTATTACTAATTTAGTCTACTTTTTAAAGACCTACTTAAATTTTTATGCTTCCATTTAAAATTGTAAAGAGAAAACACAATATTAAAAAAATATTAAACAGCGCTCGCTAGTATTTATGTTATTAATCAAATTGCTTCAAATTTACAAATTTTCTATTGTTTAACAAGAAGCTCTTTCAAACATCATCAAGTTTGTTAAAATCGGTCAAGCAGAACCTGAATTAAAGGCGTTTTTTCGTAACAAGTAGTAGTAATTTATTAGTGCTATGCATACAATTAGTATTTACACACGTCCAATATTAATTAAGTATAATTTACATAAATTAACATAAATATGGTGTAAAAGGCCATTATTAAGAAGACATACATTGAGTTAACAAAATATAACAATATTTATTACTATAAAGTTGCAAAATTTGTCGATAAAAAATCTTCAACGTTGTAAAACGCATTTGCTAGTAAAAAATGTTTTAATCGTTTTTTATAAATCGCCATCTGGAGAGTTTTAAAGTCGGTCGGTAGCACATTATAAAATTTAATTGCATAGTAGTTGGGCCCATCTCTCCCCCACTCTCCCCCACCCCTTATTTAAAGAGATAGATTACAACTTGTCAAATAAAAAATATGCACAATTTGTCGAGAATCTGATTATAATATTTAATATGCCCCTTAATTGAGTAAATTTTAAAAAATTTTGCTTTTTAAGATTTTAACTGTCTCTAGCGGTGGACCTACAATTCTGAAAATAATTTCTAGGCGTTTTTCGAACCCACTTTTGTTATAAAAATTTCTTTCCCGAACCTGAGCTATAATTCATTCCTGAGATATGGCCGACGGCCCTTATTAGTTGCCCACCCGGTACGTCAAAATGCTGCTACAACAAAGGGGTGGGAGAAATTTTTAGTGTAATAATCTTAACCAATCACTCGCCACATCGTTGGTAATTTCAATGTGATTATAATTTATTGTCACATAAGTATTAAATAATTCTGTAAAAACTACACAATTATTAAAAAAAAGGAATAAACTAAATACCGGGTTAATACAAAAGAATCACCGGTTTTGAAGAAGTTATATTTCACTTAGTATTAAAGATAGTAAACGACATGTCTATAGATAGCGAAAGTACTCAAGTTCTAGCACAAATGTGCAACGTGGGCTCCTCGAGTCTCACGTTAATGTACGTCTTTAATGCACCCCCGCAAATAAAAATCGCACGGTCTAAGATCAGGAGAATAGGGAAGCCATGCAGGCAATTCCAAATCTCCTTCAGCACGTCTTATCCAACGGTGAGGAAGTTCCTCATTTAGGTACGCACCGACCTCATTAAGTGAGAGGGAACTCCATCTTGTTGGTATGTAAAGTTGTTGGAATCATCCGTCAGTAGCGGAAATAACCACAATCGTAACATATCGAGGTACGACATACCGGCCACAGCTTTTTCATGGAAGAAAAACGGTCCAATATTGCTATAAGTATCTCACAGTTATATGTATTAGGTTTAGCAACTGTATTGTATATTAAAAATAAAGACTTTAGTAGTTGTGAATATGTAGTTCTTTTAAGTTAAAGACGTAGACAGTAAAATAACTTCGTATTCTCTCATCCAACCCATAAAGGTTAAACGGTTATTGATTCTCTGCACTATCTACGTTTGGGAAGAACTTTTGACAAACGTCTAGTCATTAGTACAAAATATATACGTCCATATCGACCTTCTTCCTCCAGATGAGAAGGCGATATATTATTATGTATTTAAGCTACCGAAACACAGAACTAGGAAATTGTAATCTCCCATAAGGAAAAGAATCTGACGTACGTCGTGGTGGCTTTAAAGGGCGAATTGGACTATATACAACTTATCGAACACAGATTTATTGGGAAAGAACAAACAATCACACAGTTTAATAAGTTGCGTTATATATATATATATATATTATATATATATATATATATATATATATATAATAGAAAATATGGACTCGTTGTCAGTGGCTAGAAGAGAGGAACAATATAAGATTTAAATGTACTAAAATATAAAGAAAGAATTGTGTGTGTGTGTGTGCGTGCGTGCGTGCGTGCGTGCGTGCGTGCGTGCGTGTGCGTGCGTGCGTGCGTGCTGGTGCGTGCGTGCGTGGTGCGTGCGTGTTGTGTGTTTGTGTAAATGGCCCTAAATTAACAAAAATTCGATTTAGTTACAGATTTGTCGGTTTTAATGTAGATCACTAGACCCTGAAAGGATCTAATTTACTTCCTTCAAACAAGTCCAGTTTCGCGGCATTACTAAATGTTAAGTGTACTTTCCATTGAATTTTATTTAGGGTTATTTCCGCATCAACGTCATCATAGTAGCAGTCTGTATCGCTTCTAGATCGAATTTAAATCAACTCTTGACGCATATTCACGATCACTTGACGATAATCCTCCATTATTCCAAATATGTGGTGCAATGGTATGCATACTGTAAAGGATTTTTCACCATTTCTCTCATCGAATTCTACTTGTAATGGTTCCTGATACTTTGGTGACCACCCCAAATGGTTTAATGCTTTGCTGTTGCTTGTCGTATAAGAAATATATCCTTTAAGTGTAGATGTTACGCCGGGATTTCAACAAACGTCCACTCTTTGACCACCTAGCCCATAACGAATCTCTTCGAAAGTTGGGGAAATTATTGGCTAATTTGCACGATTTTCCTTCATCTTATTTTTTCAGCTTACCTTCTATGTATAGAATACTATCATCAGTAGCCGTAATTAGATCCTGACTTTGAATTAAAATGCGTATTTCTTCGGAAGGTCCATACTTAGAAGAACTATACGGAAGATAGGTGTGAATATCTGATTTAATT
Organism: Vesta saturnalis; assembly: GCA_036346205.1. Taxonomy (NCBI): domain Eukaryota; kingdom Metazoa; phylum Arthropoda; class Insecta; order Coleoptera; family Lampyridae; genus Vesta; species Vesta saturnalis. The sequence continues at coordinate 3,361,540 of JARFJB010002341.1, read as the reverse complement.
ATAGCATCATCAAAATGTATGTTTTGAAAGATATTTAATATTCGGTCATTGTGTCTCTGTAGATGTTAACCACAATGAGGGTTGATGACTAATTAAAGATTTAGTGTAGGGATGACGTCTTTTATATGAATTTATTCTCAAACCTATGTTCTAAGCGTACCGCTATAAATTAATTATTACTAATTATGCCGTGTAGTTTTGAAAAGCTTAATTAGTACATATATATTACAGTACAGTTTTTAAATTCATACAAATTTTTAGAAGGAAAATCTATCACAATAAATACTTCCATGGTTATAGATAGAAAAGCCCTTGTTCATATTACATTAAATATTGAATTTTTAAATTACATGCGCACTTTTGAATGCAAACCTATTGCTTTATATAAAGCAAAATTCATTGTACCTATGGTTGTTTATAGTGAAATCTTTTTATTCATAACACATTTTCATCAAAGTCTATTAATTATTATATTACTAATTACACAATGTAGTTTTGGGAAGTTTTATTGTTAAAATTATTAAAAATAATTACTACATGTTTTAAAGAATGCAGATGCATTGTGTGTTTTATACAAAGAAAATCAGTTGTCTCCATTACCTTGAATATTACATTCCAACAAATTTTTCAGAATTCGAATACATTGTTAACAAACACTGAAAACCCATTGTTCAATAAAACACCGACTTTTTCTGCATTATAGGTATATCCATGTATTTTTGCATTCAAAGGACTCCGAGAAAGCGATATAATTTAGTTTTATATATCTTTCAGGTCGCAATGTGTGTAAGCGAAACACATCATTGTGCAAAAGAGATAGACATTAAACAATTAAACTTTATTCACAAACTTTCAAGGTCTCTTACACATATTATAAACTTATTTAACATTTCTTAGAGATACTAAATAGATTTTTGTTAATAATTTAGGGGTCATTTAGATTTACAACGGTTTACATAAATGTTAATTAATTGATAGAAACATTACATACATCAAATTTACATTGTTTACTCAATTTCTATACTGCAATTTATATAGCTGTCATTGTTTGTTCTTTTTAGGTACAGTCCTAATCATATTTATGATTTGCTGGATGATGAACACGATATCATGTAGGTTTGTAACTTGTCCAAAGTTGTAGTAAATTTTGTGCTGGGCTAAATCTTGATAATTATGCATCTTTTTCAAAAGACCATGCTTTGACAAAAAATTATTTAAATTTCCTTTATACAAAGCAAATCTCTGTTATTAATTTAATTATACAACGCTTTACTAATAAAATAATTATTGTAGTTAACATATAGCATAAATACCATTTAGTTCTAATTTCAATAATATCTGTATTGATAGTTGTATTATAGGTACAATCCTATCATCTTTAGATGAGCCAGTTACAAGTTCGTCAAGGGCTGTCTAGTAAATCTTGATAATTACGTTAGTTATCTTAGTTCGGTGTTTCGATAGCTTAAAGTAAATAATATGTATCGCCTTCTCATCTGGAGGAAGAAGGTCGATATCGGATAACATCCCAGGACGGAAGTATTCTGAACTAATGACTAGACGTTTGTTAAAAAGTTCCCTCGCCCAAACGTAGATATGCAGAGCCAATCAATAACGATTTAACCTTTATGGGTTGTACTAGGATACAACCTTCAAATTGCCACGAATTGAGATTTCTAAGAAGGTGCAATAAAATGTAACCCCTCACGAGCTGATTCTATGTTTAGATTTCTAAGATAAATGGATTTCTAAGCAATGGTTTTGACCTTGCACAGCCTAGTTAAATTTAGCCTTAGCTACGATGAACGAGCTATTTGGCTTATTTTATGGGGGGGGGGACGGTTACCTGTGTTGAGTGACGGCTCCCCTGTTTTCGGAAACGGTTATCTGTCTTTGGGAACCGCATCCGGTTCAATACAAGAACCTTGATATTAGCATAGACAACAACCCCATCATTCTTCTTGTTTCCATGAACTGATTCTATTGTTAGAATTGAGCAATGGAACGATTATTATTTGCTATTTCCAATAATTTAACCTCCAAGGAATGCTAAAATTGTTGACCTAGATGGATATGGTGGGGTATTTATACCTAAATAGTGATCACAAAATCTTTATTTTTAGTAAATGCTATACATTAGATAAGCATGGTCATAGTACAATATTTCCATACAGTGTTATGTGAATTAATAATTTACTTAGCATTTATAACATTTTGAATGTACTTTAATTAAATAACGCAATTCGATGCATAAGTTTCCTTTGACGCGAACAGCCTGTATATTATGTCAATTAGGCTCATTTTTACCTATTCCGACGATAAACATGAAATGATTTTAGTCAAATCATGTTTACATATGGTTGGGACACTAAATGTTATGTTTGTTGTTTTTCCGACTCCACCCAGACTACTTATGAATTTGTATTTAGCACCGTTTTAATTTCTTCAATTCGATTTTCTTCTTTGAAATACTCGTAAAAGCGCTGAGGTAATACAAATTTAAACTCCTCCGCTTCCAACACTATACGTTCACCATACTTCGTATTAATTACTGTCACATTAATAACTTTATATTTTTTCGATATCTCCAGGTCACAAACATTTTTATAGAGTTTGCAATAGGTAACTTCGTTTAACCCTGCTAATTCATGTTTGACTAGTTACTAACCGACTGATCTCAACACACTGTGATTGATTGATATAAGAAAAATGAAAAGCGTGAAACCTTGTTTCTAGATTTCTTAGGGGTGACCTTGAAATTTAAATGGTGGGGTGAAAAGTCATGCTTATTTTGCTATATGACCTTGAAGAGTGCCAATACAGGAACCCTTGACCTACCTTTTAGCATAGAGAACAATCTTTGTTCAACGAACACCTATTCATCGAACCGTTTAGGTTTCTAAGTATTGCTCCTTCAGGTGGCCTTGAAAATTGATACCAGTAAATTTTGACCTTGACTCCATTTAGCCATGAACCTACTTTAGCATAGACAGCAACAATCTGTTTGAATTTTAATATGACACCCCTGCAGGTGACGTTGAAAATTGATTTCTAGGAATTAACACATGACCCTGACTCGACTAAAGTCCAAGAATTGTTTGGTGACCTCGAAAATTTCCCTCAAAAGGGTGTTCCTTGAAAAACTTCAATGGATGACTCACAGCTTTAATGAACTTGACCAATTCTAAGAATACCCTACGATTAGCCTTGGGAACTGATTGTTAAGGATACCTCCGCAGACAAAATTGAAAATTGATTTCTAGCAATTGTAATAATAACACTTCTAAATCACTCGCACCTTCTACAATCTAAGAATAAACATTGACCTTGAAACGATGGCATGATGCTTGGTAACAATTTGCCAAGATTGGTGACCTTGATTACTATCGAATAAGATCGACCTTAATCGAGATTGTTTGACCATTTAACTCAATGGTACGTTACTTGGGCAAAATCAACCTGACCTTGAATACAATTCGTTCAGAATCAACCTATGATTTCTTTGAGCCTGATGCTGATATGCAGGAACTAGAGCCAATAAAAGATTGAATAGCCAAGACTTTGATCACCTTGCATTACTATCGAAAATTATTTAGATTTCTCAGATTGTGACCTTGACATTTAAATGGTTGGGGTAGTTAACTCATGGTGACCTTGACATTGGGCAGCAAATCCATGCTCTGACCTTGATAAATTACGTAATATAGGAATAACCTTGACCTATCGATTTATCTTGAGCCTTGAAAATTGGTTTCTGGACAAAGTCGGCATTAGTATCCAATAATCGTGACCTTGAATTAGGAATGACTTATACATCTAACCATTGAAAATTTTATTTCTCGCACATGGTCTCAGAATTGGTGACCTGTCCTGACGTAATCACACCTTGAAAAGTTGTTTGTATCGAAATCACATGCTGAGCTTGGCATTCAGCTATGCAAATCCAGAATTGCTTATTATCGCGTTGTACTTTGAGAGATTACTAATATAGGGAAACCTTGACCTATCGTTTATGCAGGTTATACCTTGAAAATTATGGTCCTTCGTGACTTAAAGTCGGATATACGTATCCTATGTCGTGACGCTAATGATTGAGGAAAGTGTTCTAAATACGTACCTTGAACATTTCTCGGTCTAATGGATCCATCAGTTGGTGGCTAGGTCCTGGAAAGTATGAATCCAACATTACCATTGAAATTTGTTTGAATACCTCATACATGTGATTTCTAGGAATTATGACACTGCTAGTCAAATTCTTGAACATGGATCGCTTGTCCTTTTCTCAGAGGTGTGGCCTTGAAATATGGGAAACGCCCTGTGTGAAACGCTAATGCATTTGACAGGTTTTCCTTAATAAATTAACAAGCTTAGGAATCACTATACTGTTGGACCTTGAAGAACATATTCAGGCAATTGTGTATAATGGTCTTGCAAAACGAGAAAGTGGATCACTTAGATACGTACGCTGAGCATACGACCTTGTTATCGGTCATATATCGCGATCCTCTGCAGGTGACTGAATTTCCATGACCTTGAAAAGTCTGCAATACCCATGAAATTGTTTATGAATTGACAACTCTTGATAGCCAATTGTGTGCTTAGGAATATCGTAGGAATGTTGATGACCTTGACTCAAAGCAACTTGACCTTGAACTCGGCTGAACAATGGATCGCCTTTGTTCTTAAAATTGATTCTCAGAATTGAGCCTTGAAATGGTGGAACGGCTAGATAACAACCTATCTTTAGGAATTATGACTAGCATGACATGGAAACGTCTTGTCTTTTTAAGGTTGATCCTTGAAACATTATAAGCGAACCTTGAAGCGTCGTCTTGAATAATGGATCACCTTTGTAGTCTTAGGAATTGAGTATTCATGAATTGACCACTGATATGCTGGAAGCAGTAATCATTTATATACAATTCGAGTCGACAATGGTGACCTTGAACTTTGTATACATTTTAGCATAGCATGACAACCTGTGAACGTATACCGCTTTATGGAACGACCACTTGAGATCAATGTACTTTGACTGGGGACGTGATCTTAAATAACTTCATGCAAGTAATTGCTGATGACCTTAAAACATTGATCTGCATGGACAACAATCTGCTTGAACGACCTTGAGAATAACAATCTTAGCAGACGTTAATTCTAGAATTGATGGACTGAATTTCCTGTCAAATCTAGATTCTTCAATGACCTTGAGAATTGATTGTACTTCACATCTGCCTGAAGACGATGGAACTTGAAACGTTGTACTTTTAGAGCCAATGTGGACTGAAACCGTGTGTAGCATGTGATGACCTTAAGAAATATATTGATGCAAATGTGAGACTTAGACCATTGACCTAGTGAAACTGCTTCAATGACCTTAAAACATCTAGCAATTCTAGGTCATTAGTACTTCAATGAACCTTGGAATATACTTCCATATTCGAGATGCAGCCTTGAACATAAGCAATGGCGACCTTGAAAACCATTGTCAGAACTGCAATGAAGCGACCTTGGGACCTTGAAGAGACTCGACAGTGTTACCAACCTTTCCTGTCACGTGGCCTTAAAGCGGTGACCTTCAAGCAGCCAATGTTACCAACCTTGAAATCTAGTGACTTTTCTGCTGACTTTTTCCAAATCTGGTGACAAATCTAGTGACAAAAGTGGTTCAGTATCGGCTTAGTATATCTATTGTGAGGGAATGTGAAAATCCTGCCATGATAGTTCCTTCAACATGGACCTGGGTCAACGTTGTTCCGAAGTAATCACTACGTCACTGTAAGGAAAAAAAGTGAACGCTTCTACACCTACGCTACTACAGCTCTCGTGAATAATTTCACTTGTCGCCACATTGGTTTTTTAAACCCCCTCCATTGAATTAGCCAATTAAGAAAAAATGCACTCAAATATTCTAGGTACGCGCATCCACGAAGTCAAACTTGAAAATCGTCGGGAGAAATTGCATCTTCAGCAGAACCTCTTCGCGAAACCTTACCTTAGTAATCCTATTCACGCACCAAAGAGAATCGCGACGAGAATCAACCTCAAATTTAACGTGCATAGAATCCAAATTCTTTGTTTAACCAAACTTTTGTTAACAGAAACCGCTACTTTAACCTTTGCAAAAGGTGTACCATACAATGTAATAATTTGGATGCGTTGTTTAATTTTATTTTTATACGATGCAATCTCAACTTGACTTAACGAAATTCACCCAAGTTAAAATAACGAAAACGTTTATTTGTGCAAAGCTATCCTACGAAGACACTAACGGATGTTTCCTCTCAACTTAGTAAAAGGATTTTCCTAACCATCGATACCAAAAATGTAAGTCACATTCCCTTTTAAACTTTCATGTGACTTTCATCACCACCAAAAGTTTCATTTTTGATTTAGAAAACAACAAAAAAATTCCTAAACCTTTTAAATACGTAAAAGACAAAAGAAAACTTTACAATAGGAAAGCTTCTCCAAACATTGATGCGCTTTTACACCCAATTACGAGAGTTTACACTACCTTTAAGATGTCCGGTACTAACAGATAATTTATAATTTTGAAAATTATCGGCAAATCTATGATAAAATCATGGACACATGACACCTGTATGTTAGTATAAAACTCGATTCGCTTGACATAGTCGTTTGGTCGTAAACTTTGTACCATCTGTATATGATACGGTTTGAATCGCAATTTCTTCCGCAAAATTTTCAACATAGTTTTCTGCGGAACACCAAGTTCACGACCTGCACTACTGGTGGACTTTTATGGTGAAACCACGAAACATGCATCCACTGTTGCGTCAGGAACTCGTGGTCTTCGGTGATTTCACGTTTATCAACTCCACCTGTGGTCTTGAATTGTCGATAACAACGTAGAATCCTCTGATGACCTGAAAGATCACTTTGTTATTCCCTCGGAATGCACATTACACTGTAACAATCGATAAAAATTGCGCGTACTGTAAGACATAAAACGCTCTCTATTGCATAGTCGCCATTTTGACATAATGCGGACATGACTAGGGCGTGCGCATGACAAGCAACATTCGGCGGCGCGCATCATAAACTTGGAGGTTGTCGGTGTCTACAGACATGTCATTTACCATTCGATGTCGTATCTTCCGAATTATAGCTTTGCCAAACCAGATGATTCTTTTGTACTAATCCGGTAATATGTAAAAAAGAATACACTAAATAATATGAAAAAAAACTAAATAAACAATTCTCGGTAAATTAAATGGTACTTCTTCTGGGAACGCCTATTAGGCCAACCACCTTCCACGCAATACGTCCACAATGGTTGCTGGGGGCTCCTTCGTTGCTTCGTTAGGGAAATTCGTGCCGACATTGTAAAGACAAACTGTTTTGTAACAAATAACAAAATGGAGCGGCCAGTTGTTTACGACTCAAAAAGGTATAAAATTTGTTCGTAAGTGTATAAATTGTGTCCAGGAATTAAATTAGTATCGTTAATATACAAGTAAATAATATTTGTTGTAGAATAATTAATTAAATTTGTTTGTTTGGTGAGATTTCAAGAAGGAGGAGATATTTATTTTTCTAAATAATAGGTAATTAATTAAAGAGTACGGACGATCAATATAATGGTCGAAACTTAATGGATGTTATGATGGGCTCAGGAATTTGTTTATCAAAAGGTGGTAACCACAAATGGCCTTGCAAATTTTTACATGTTTTATTGAATGTAAATTAAAAAAGGGTTTTTATACACACAAGGGGTTGTTTCAATCGAAAAGGGTAATTTATGATGGTTAAAACAGAGACACAAGGTTTGAAATGGTTATGTGAATACGAAATATTGTTTATTCACAATTAGTTTGTAGCATACCATTTTTTTTAACCATTTAAAGGTTGAAAATTGAATGATTCTACGGGTTTACTTAAAGCGGTCAGTAATAACAAAAAAAGGAGGCAGTAATGAGACGAAGCGGTCAGTAGTGGACCACTTTCCAACCTGTCCGGGAACTGCTATCGATTTAAACAATCAATGTCAAATTGACCACTTGCCCATTTTAATAGAAGGTCAAGAGTATGCAACCATTTTTTCTCATGTGCGTATATGGTGAGTGAACGCAAGCAATAGGTGGAAACAAACAACACGTTTCCTTTAATAAGCATATTTAATAAGTGAATTATTGATAATAGAACAATGGTAAGCATAACATTTCTGGCTTCTCATTAAAGTAAAAATTAAAAGTAGCATTGTCACGACTTTCAATATTTCCAAAATTTTTTATTTGAACTGTATAATCTTGCTTGTTCTTTAATTGTGAATAAAATCGTATACAAACCTCGGCGAAAGTACCATTCCCCTGTCTCGAGAACTAGTTCACCACGAGGTTTCGCCTCTGGGTGAACTATACTTCTCCCGACAGGAATAGAACACTTCACGCCTCGGTATCTAATATACTATTATCCGTTCTATTCTGAAATGCAATGCAATTAATATGTAATCGCAAATGTAGCTTCGGTAAATGAAAATCATTCAAATCATGTTTTAGAATTAATGTTTAAGGGGTTTAAAAGAAACAGGAGAATTCTGATAATATGCCGAATTGTGGATTTAATGCAAAGCATAACCACTTGATAATTTAAATCAATGTCCCCATGTAACATAATTAATCGCATTCCTGTTGTGCAAATCTCTATTTTCAATTAATTGAATATGCGGAATAACTGTTGAATTTAGTCTTGTAGACATGAAATCGGTTATACAGGGCGGTTTGATACACGTAGCTACCCTCGACATGGTAACTGCTGTTTTACATTCAGTTTGGCTAGGTTTGCGGAAGTGCTAAAAGGACGCTGTTAACATTTTTTTCTTTGCTTTGTATGTTAATATGCTTATTTATAATAATGATTGGTGTAATTTAAGCTTAATCACTGTTGTTAACTACTAATACGCACATACATTCATCACAAATACTATTTGTAAGAGCTCTAAAGTCAGTTAACGTGGCAAGTAATTGCTTATTGGTAAAAGAAAAATGAAAAGGAAAACAAAACAAATTCAAATAATCGAAAAAGAGCAAAGAATAGACATAGAAAGTCTGTGGCAATCATCAACAAAATTATATATCAGAATACACTAACATCCAAAACAGAGCAAATAAACTACTAGAAGAAGATGACTTGGAATAAACTGGAATCCAATATAATGGTAGCAGTATGTGAAGCGTTAGGAACCAGACCAATAAATATGCACTACCGTCAAAACGGCTGTGGTTTCGACAAAAATCAAAAACAACCAAAGAAAAACAAAAAGCGTATGCAAACTACTGATCACAACAAACACCGGAAACTTACAATAACTACAAAAAAATAAGGAACGAAACAAACGCACTAGTAAAGAAAGCAAAAGACAAATACGGTCAAGTTTTCTCTTCGAGAATGGAAGTCGACTTTGATGGACTGTGAACGCAGATCTGGAAATTCATTAGAACTCAGAGAAAGGGAATGAGTGAGCTAACAGAAACAAACAGTATCTGGACTAATTATCTCACAGAATTGTTTAGGACCAGTGAAGATCGAATCCTACGAGAGACCCAAGAGATAATTACTGAAAATGTAATCGTCACCAAAGAAGGTATCAAAGAAGCATTAGGGAAAGGGAAAAACCGAAAGCCTCCAAGTTCGGAAAAAATTTCAAACGAACTGTTAAAGTAAAGTGGAAATTCACTCATTGAACAACTAAAAATACTCATACAAAAACTTATTATATGCCACACAATAACTAGCAAGTGGCGTACTAGCACCACGGCACTGATGTCTAAGAAGAGAATACCCGAAAGTGACTGAGAAATAAACCTACATAACACAGCTCCGAAACTGACTTCAAAAATCATAACCTACAAGGTTACCATCGATACCAAACTAGCGGATGAACAAGGCTTCAGATCTGGAAGATCCTGTACTGATGCGGTTTTTGTCGTCAGGAAATCATGGAAAAATTACTGGAATATACCGTCCCGGCTTACTGCTGTTTTATAGACTTACAAAGGGCATTTGACCGTGTAGAACTTGAACACGTAATTCACCTGTCATACAAGAGAAACATATCGTCAGATCTTATTGATAACATATATATTAGAAACAATATCGGGGCCAGAATTAACATGAAACTAACAGAGCCCATATCTGTCGAGAGATTTATTAAGCACCATTCTGCTTAACCTCAGTATGGACGAAATTGTCAACCAGGTCCGGAACACAGGTATAGGATATAAAATAGGTGAGAAGAAATAATATCCATTGTATGTTACGCAAATGACGCCATGCTTATCACAGAGAGTGAAGCTGATTTGCGGAGACGTCTGTATCAATTTAATCTAACAGCAAGGAAATTTAATATGATAATACCAACAGAAAAACAAAAAGCGTGGTAATGTCTAAAAATCCAATATGATGTAATCTTGAAGTGAATAGTAAAATAATTCAACAAGAAGGAAATTTTAATTACTTAGGAGTACTATTGCCTAGTATATGAGATAAAGAAGCGGCAATTATCCAACACACAAGAGAAGCCAAGAGAATAGCGTCACGTCTTAAAATCTGGCGCAACAAACATCTACGACCAAACACAAAGGCCAGGATCTCTAAGGACGTAGTTAAGCCTGTTGTGACCTATACTGCAAAGAGAAGACCCAATACCAATAAAACAAGAAGACTAATGGTAACACGTAACATGAAAATAGTCAGAGATATCATAAGAGAGACATTATGGGACAGACAACGAAGCCACATAGGCAGAATGTGGAAGCACAGAATTGTGAAGATAGCACGAGATAAATCACCAAACGGTCGAGAACTACAGAAAGACCAAGAAAAAGATGGATATTCCAATGAAAATACATCCGAAGATGGAAAGGGTGTAAGCCTATCAAGGAAGTAGGAAGAGGAATCAATGTTGCAGTGGAAACTTCGATGTCATTGTAGATTTATCGTTTTCATTTTCAGAAAACTTTGTTTTTTTGTGATAATAAAATCGGTTGTTGGATTAAGTTGAACTTTGAAAAATCGAAATTTGGCACCTGCAGTAGATAATACTCTTTTTTAAATAATGTTCTTGGTGTTGTTACGTAAGAAGAAGTAACTGATATTAGTTCACCTTGACATTAGCGGCTGTCGCTGAATATGTGACGCAGCATTCTTTTTTATAGGTGTTAGTTTTAGGTTTTGTTTTTAACAAATTACTTTTGTTCACGCACCGCTGTCTGGGGAATGTTTCTAGATAGTAGTTGCACTTTTGTACATCTTTTATATGCTGTTCTTTTAATCATAATATAGGTATTTGTTGTGTAATTTTTGGCCAGTCATTTTAACTTCACCCAATTAAAAGTATGATTAGTTTATTTCGTCGAATTTTAAAGTTACCGAAATTAAAACTAATATCATTCAGAAATGCCTCGTCTGTACCCGTCTGAATACACCAAAGTGTAACAACTGGGGTTGACCACAAGCTACCTACTCCTTTTCCTGCGCGACTCGTCGTGCGATTCCCACCACTACGGCACCGACTGCCGTACCCAAGCCGATCCCTCCTTCCATGTCAGACACCGAGGGTGACGACAAACCCAAACCACCTATTTCCATTCCCGATTTAATCGCCTCCCTTACCCTCACCCTAATGCAACTGTTTCCTGAGCGTAGGGCCGGCATAGCGAAAGCTGTCGACACTACGACCAGGGAAGATTTGAAACGCCGTACCAGGGTCAACTTTGTTGGCAATGGTATAGCTATCACTACCCACAACATCCAATCCTAATCCTACACCTTAACCCCTCACCCTAATTCCTCTCCCGCACCCTCAGTACAATGGATCTAATAAAAGGTACAATTAATGCGAGGGGGGTCCGTCGGAAGCGCCCCCTCATTAAGAATCTATTAGCTACAAATCAAATACAAGTCCTTGCAATCACAGAAACAAAACTAACCATCCGTTGTACCCTAGACTTTGGCTCCTATAATTCATTCCTTCAATTTAGCGCCCACAATAGTTTGCGAAGCACAGCCCTCGTAATCAAAAATTCATATCCTGCCACCCATTATCCTCTTCCGCCGCACGACGAGGTAAGTTCTGATGAGTTACTCTGATTAATTTTTAAGTGACGTTTATTTTATTGCGTTTTGTTTATGCTTCTTGTGACGAATAATCATTTTAAATTGAACAATTAATGACCCTGTTGACCAATTATCATTTTTTTTTGTTAATTGGGCAGGTAATTTCACATGGAAGCTTATACCTAAGACGCGTAATGAATTTTGAGTCTAGTTTTCGAAATGTTTGCGAATTTTAAATAAAGCTTAAGTGCAGGTGAGTTTTACGTAGATATTTTTGAAGTAGAACTTCAGGTAGGGGTGAGTATTTTGTATAAGAGTGAAAATTATAGTTTCCTATTAGGCCACTATTTTAAGATCTCATGATGTTTTTCTCGCTGTAAATCTATTTAATAGGTGCGCTTTAGTGACATATTTTCCCTGATTTTGACTTTGTTGAGTTATGTCGAGTGCTCTTTTGGAGTGATGACTAAGAACCCATACCTCTGAGCTATGTCGGTAACAAGCACTTTATCTTTACCCGCTGATGTAGTGAGTACCTCGCCCGTAACAATGGGTACATAAATACTATGTTTTAGTGTAAGATTGACAGTTAACATTTCCAGATGAAGGTTAGGCTCTACTTCGAATTAAAAATTTAAATGGAAATGATGAGGGGGGAGAGCGTGATATACCTAATTTTGAATCTCTACGTGAGTACTTTATAACCTTAGACTATTGGCGGCATTTTTAATGCTATGAAATAAGAATTAAAATTTAATTCTCGCCCACTACAAGAAAAAATTGAAGGAGTCTTTACATATGGGACTACGCGTAATTTTCACGAGATTAATGACCGCTGTCCAGGGCGCCTTATTTGTAAAAAATGCCTTAGGGAACTTTTAACTAAATTCACAGCCTCTGGTAGTGTGGATAATAAAACTCAATCAGACCGTAAACATACCCTAGAAGAGAAACAAATTGAATTATTGGTGAACTAATAGTCAATCCCCACAATCTACTACTACACATGTTGCGGATATCTGTCAAGTTTCTCCCTCTACTGAGAAGAGAATTTTAAAAAGGAATAAATTTCACTCGCACTAAATCCAAATGGTACAACTGAAAATGACCCAAATCGAATGGTACTGTTCTGCGACAATATAACCGAAAGAATTGCAAAACATTCTACCTATTACCACAATACCTATTTTAGCGACGAATGTATATTTGTTTAAATGGTAATATCCATAAGCAAAACTATCGGTACTGGAGTGATATAAAGCATCATATTTGTGTGTCCACAGAAAATTAATGTTATGGCAGTCATGTCGTTGGACGTCTATTCATTGAGCAAAACTTAACTAGAGAATTGTATCGGGATAAGTTGGAAAATGCAATCGATCTCCTTATCACCGAAATTATCCAGAAGTGTCCAAATGAGTTCGATATGGAAATTATGTTCCAACAGGATGGGCTCCTCCGCATTATCCCAAGAACGTGCGTAATTATTTAGACAATAATTTCCGTGGTAGTTGGATTGGTCGTCGGAGTCCCACGGAATGGCCTGCTCGGTCACCTGACTTAACCCCTCCTTTGAACTTTTTTCTGTGAGGCTATTTAAAACAAAAGGTGTTTGAGACGGAATCTACTTCTATTTTGGATCTACGACAGAGGATAACAAACGTTTGTCGAAATCTTGACGTTAGTGTATTTGAAAATGTTCGACAAGAAACTTCAGATGCGCTTTTCTGTATCTAGAAGCACAGGGTCATCATTTGCAGCATCTTTTGAATTGAATATGTAAATTTTTATTGTTTTTATTTTATAGCATTAAAAATGCTGCTATTTTGTATTTTATACAGATATGGACTTAATATTCTAAGGCACCCGCTTAGAGGTTAAAAATGGGGTATCGCAAGCCCCCTTTTTCCATTTAAATATTTAATTCAGGTGTCAATTTTACACTAACACATAGCATTTATGTGCCTATACCTAGTTTTAAATCTCTAATTTGAAAAATAGAAGGAGAGGGGACATTAAGGAAATTTAGTTTTTTTTAAATGTTTTGAAGTGATTGGTGGCAGTATGTAACTAAATTCATTCATTTGTAAATTTGGAAAATAGTTTTTCATTATAGCTCTCTGAAAACACTATGTTCACATTAAAAATTATTAATAATTTTTAATTTTTAATTACATATTTACCTTGAACTTATTCGTTCATAACAAAAAAAAAAAAAAAAAAAAAAACTTATAACTATGTTCACATGTCTATATAGCACACGAAAAAGGGAATTTTCTTGTTCAAAGATCCTTAATAACCGCAAAAAAATGCTTTTTTTTATTTTCCTTAGCAACGTTAAACAACGCTTGTACTTAAAAATTATTATTAATTTTATTAATATAAGTAATTTGACTGTAATCTCTGTAATTTAATATTAGTCAAGTTGCTTTGGTATGTGTGAATCCTTGCGATATTGCAGGCTCACATTCCATTAATATAAGTAATTTGACTGTAATTTCAATATATTTAGAATTTACATCAGTTCTACATACATAAAGACAAAATTTGCATCGATTGGGGTTTGAACCTTGGTGGCGCAGTTGGTAGCGCGGTACTCTAGCAAAGTACAGGTCGTAGGTTCGAATCCTACTCGAGGTAAACTTTTCATTTATGTATTTAATAAAATTAATAATAATTTTTAATTACATATTTACCTTTGAACTTATTCGTTCATAATAAAAACTTATAATAACGCTTGTACTGTACAATTTTTCGAATTTGTATTCAAAATGTGTGTAAAATGATTTCTCCAAGACGAAGACCTAAATTTTGTCAACGAACTGAATAATATTGAATCATTACTGTCCTTAATTAGGATTTATTTTTAAATGTTTCATCTTAAACCTGTACTCCATTAACCCAGCGACACATGCTAAACCGGGATGCTATGACCTTTTTAATTAAGTTTGTAACACTTTGACTGTTAAATAATCAGGAATAATTAAAATACATTGTATACATTTATCATTTTACTAATAATGTGATAAGAGCTATAATTTAATACTAGAATTAAGATTACAATCAGCAGTCTTAATGCGAGTGTGATGCCAAGACATTTTTAATATACACAACTTTTACTAATGGCAATGTTTAGTTTCAATTAAATTGAATGACTACTTCATTGCTTTGGGTTCACTGTCAGCGTGTATGATTAATTGAACTACATTACACGGAAATGTAAACTGTAACACGTAGAAGGAAAACGCATTTCTATTTTGTCATGATCAGATAGAATTCATCTGCATGTCATGAATGTTGAAAAATAGTGTTACCAAAGCACGTAGAAAGTTGTAGAACGTAATTGTGGAAGATTACATGATACCTGACATGCCTTTATATTCACACATTTTGAATAGATATTATCGTGGTTGGTTATTCGATTGAATTGAGTGTGTAAATGTTCTGAATAATTTATAATGTGATGGCCAGGCATACTTTAATTAATTCAATACTTTATCTCTGACATTATTTTCAAAGGTCTGGAGGTTATTACATGTTTCTAAAATAACACACTTAAAAAATTAACGTAATAATATGTAGAACAATATGTTTTACATTTTTAGATAAGTTATTTGTCTAACACCAGCCTTTCTTCATTAATTTTCCTTAAAATAACAGATTGTTACGTTTCATTATGAGTACTCAGCATCTTTACATTTAGCAATTGCTGGCTTGACCACCACAGTTATTTCACTTTAGCAATTTTTGCTAAGTCTAGGGCATGGGATCGCGGTTTTTCTATTAAATTTATATCACCACATTGAACACCCAGTGTTATTTTGTTTCGCAATAAGACCAAACTACATTTCCAATTCTGTTAAAAAGCGACTAATAAACGCAATCGTCAAGCGCTCGGTTGTGAGGTCACTGCAAAAATACCGAGTGGCCAGATAAGAATGCAAAGTGCTCTTTCTTGGAAACTATTCGTCGTAGAGAGTTTCGGTAAAAAAAATTACTACTATAGTGGCCAAAAAAGACCGTTGAAAATATTTTCAAATCTGCAAGATAAGCCATCCAGGAGCGTAACCGCCATCCTAAACTTTTAAAGTGATTTTTTAATGAAATCCACCTAGTAAATGTACAAAAAATTATGTGCTTCTTAAAGCTCAGCTTTATTCGAGTAATTTTCGTTTGACGTATCTATTAAAATAAAGTGGTGGGGGGTGATTCAGTGATTTTTTAAATAAACAGCTGTAACTCCTAAACTACGAACTGATTTTAATAAACGTAGTCTTGTTGGAAAGAGCATTTATTGCTCCATCAAATCCATCTTACCTGTAAGATGTGTAATTTTTAGTGATGCCGCTAGAGTGCGGTTTTTGATATAATATCAGAAAATTGCAAAATTCTCTAAAAAATTACTTTTTTTTTATGATTGTGGACCTGAACAGGCTAAATTTTCTCTATCGTGCTAAAGCACTCAGGAACACTTTGAGGATGGATAGAGGGATAACGAATTGCCAATAGATGCCTATGAACAGCTACCTTAAATTTTCTCATATCATAAGTGAGAGGAAAGCAGGAACTAGGGAGATCATTCCAGAGTTTAGAAGCCGTATAGGAAAATGTGGATTGCGCCCGTTTGGTACGACAAGTGGAGATCTGTACTGCATACTGATGATGTGAATGAACGAACCGAGTGTTTCTCGCAAAGATAGCCCGAGATGGTATCAAAGAATATAATTCAGCTGCATAATAGCCGTTGTAATAACGATAATACAAAGAAAGAACTGAAACCATACTTCTATGCTCAAGGGACTGTATGTGAGAAGTTAAGGGCGGGTCAAACTATGACAACAATATGACTTTTTTTTTCATAAAAATGAAATGAAATCATCACTAAATAGGTTAGTGAAAACTGAACCTCTATATCTTATTTCTACCCTAAAATATCGAAGAAAGAAAATTTAGTTATTATAAGATTTGAAAAAGTCGATATTACACCGGTATTTATTCTTATTTATTTGTCTTTTTTCAAGATTCAATGAAAAATTTTATCATTTTATAATTTTTAAATAATTAAAGTTTCATAATTTCAAAAATTAAAAAAAAAACATGTAGGGGCATAATAATCAATGCAAGTGCAGAATAGGCAGAATATTAGGAGTAGGAATTGAGAAAAATCAAATACCTAAAATCAACTCGTAAACAAATATTAAAATCTGACAGACAGTGTAATTTATGTTTATTGCATAAGTAAGTCCTTAAAACTACCTATAATGCCTTTGAATGATGAAGCTGTTGATATGATTGCGGTATATTTTGAATGTCTTCAAAATGCGGCATTGACTAAGAGAATATACTCAGCTCGATATCCAGATCGGCGTCTACGCGATACGAGAATTTTTCCGCGTTTAGTGCAAAATTTGCGTAATACTGGAAGCTTTCGACCAAAGTTGCGAAGAGACTCGGCTAGAAGAGTGGAAGACAATAATGCTAATATCTTAGCATAAGTGTCACTGAATCCTCACGTTAGTCCGAGAACAATGTCTCTCGCGTTGCATATGTCACGAACCACTATTCAAAACATTTTAAAGGATTATAGGTAAGTTCTTATGTCACTGAAAATACTACTTCACATGTTTCACAATGTGTTTGTAATTTCAAATTTACAGAATGCACCCGTATCATATGGTTTTACATCAAGCCTTACATGACGAAGACTTTGAACGGCGGATAGATTATCGTCATTGGATGTTGGGAATGATCAGGGAAAATAGAGAATTTTTATCCGAAATTCTTTGGACGGAAAGTAAAAGTGATGGAAACGTTAATTTGCATAATATGCATTATTGGTCTGACACCAATCCTCACTGGTTGCACGAGGTCCAACATCAAGGTCGAAAGGAGTGTTAATGTGTGGTGGCATCCTGAACGGAACTATTATTGGTCCCTATTTCTGTGATGAACCACTAAATGGTGCCGTGTTTCTTGATTTTCTGGTAAACCAATTGCCTATTCTACTAGAAGATGTGCCCTTGCAATTACGGCAAAATATGTTTTACTACTAGATGGTTGCCCAGCACATTTTTCAATAAATGTGCGAGAACACTTAAATTTAATATGTCACGAGAGGTGGATTGGACGAGGAAGTCTATCTCCTTGGCTACCCCGATCCCCAGACTTAACCGGTTTGGACTTTCACCTATGGGTTGGTTAAAAAATATTGTTTACGAAACTCCACCAACAACGAGAGACGACATAAAAGTACGAATTCGAGAGGTCATTCGTAGCCTGTCAAGAGCAGAAGTTGAAGGTGCTGTAATGTCCACGCATGAGCGGCTCCAACAATGCATCGAGGTCGATGGGAGACATTTCGAGCATTTAAGGAGGCATTATTGCACAATCGTTCCTTTTCAGGCCATAATTAAAATTAATAAAAACAATTCCTCAAATTTGGAATAATAATTTTTATTATTTAAAAATGATGAAATTTTATAACTAAATATTCTTTCTTCGATATTTTAGGGTATGAATAAGATATCGAAATGCGGTTTTCACTAACCTATTTAGGGATGATTTCATCTCATTTTTATGAAAAAAGTCACATTGTTGCATTTAATTTCTTAGAGAATTTTGCAATTTTCTGATATGATATCAAAAAACGCGCTCTCGCGGCATGACTAGAAATTAGACATACTACAGGTAAGATGGATTTGATGGAGCAATAAATGCTCTTTCCAACGAGACTAAGTATATTCAAATCAGTTCGGTCGTTTAGGAGTTACAGCTGTTTATTAAAAAATCACTGAATCACCCCCCCCCCCCACTTTATTTTAATAGATACGTCAAACAAAAATTACTCGAATAAATAGCTGAGATTTAAAAAGCGTATAATTTTTTGGTACGTTTACTAGGTGGATTTCAGTAAAAAATCACTTTAAAAGTTTACGCGGTTAGGCGCCAGGCGGTCATCTTGAAAGTTTAAAAATATTTTCCACGGTCTTTTTTTTTGGTCACTTTAGTAATAAATTTGTTTATCGCAACTCTCTACGACTAATAGTTTCCGAGAAACAGCACTTTGCATTCTTATCTGGCCACGCGATACAATGTACTGATATACGACTTCTATTCTACATTATGGTTGAGAATACTTCTTGCGCTGTTTCACAACATCAACTTTTTCAAATTACTAGAACAAGTAGGAAATGTGTGTAGCAATCTATATTTCCTAAACAATTCACTTGACAAGTAAGGATGGAATTAACATTTTCGAGAATATTTGAGGAAAATTGCGTAGTTTACCGTACATAGCGGTTACATAGAGTTAAAACTGATGTGTTTCATAGCGTGACTATTATAATAGTATATTATGATATAAGTGTATAAGAGGGCCTTTAAAGCACGCGCGACATATTACAAAACACGACGCTCAGCGGAGTGTTTTGTAAGTCGCAAGGGCTTTAAAGGCCTCACGCACGCATATCATACGCTATTTTTTGTTACGAATGCATCATAATCTCATAAATGTTTTACACTATAAACAGTCTTTTTTTACAATTTAGTAATTATTTTCAGTAGACTTTAAAATAAAATAGAAATTGTACAATCAATGTTTATTTGAAATAAGAGAATTGTAGTTACTTAGAATAACGCAATGTTGTTTTTAAATGTGTTAATTGATTTTGATATATAGCAATTTAAACGGCAGGTAAATATCTAGATAATAAAGGTAGATCAAACGTTTCTACAGCAACGGTTAAAGAAGTAGGCGCATCATAAACAATTTTACGCACGCTCCAGGGTGCGATAATCGTTGATTATGATGCATGCGTAATAAAAAAGATTATATAACTACCGGAAAAATGTCACTTCCGTTTTATGAACGAACTATAGTTGCCCAAAAAAAAGCTTATGTGATGTATGTTAAGTGATTAAAATTTATTATAACACCTTGACGGATAGTTACGCAGTGCTACGTCATGTGCGAAAGTTATGACTCGGCACAACGAAAAGCGGCGTCGGGGTTGTCATGAGCTACACTATATGTAGTTCAAGCCGTACTATCACGTTCATATATATATATATATATATATATATATATATATATATATATATATATATATATCCACTTCTCAAACCCCTTAATTTAAAATAGAGAATGTACCAAGTGTGGCATATCATTAGAAAGACATTTAGATGAAGTATTCAGGTATATGATCATCCATGATTCTTTTCGATATTTACACCGTCTTTCCAAAAAAGTCTTAATTAGTTTAAAGTACAACACCTCTTAAAAATGAAACTCAACGCAAAAGTGTAATGTAATTAAAGTAACTAACTTATAAGCTATGATACACAAAACAATTTACTTAAATTAATAATGAATTAATGAACTAGATGTTCAAAATGGTATTCATCGACTTCCATACTATTGTAGAGTTTCTGTTCGAAAGTACGTTGAACGTTTTGAAGCATTTCAGGGGTTATTTGACTGCATTCATGTAGTATTCGTCGTCTTAATTCTTCCAACAAGGTGGGCACGAAAAGAAATCCAGGGGCATCAAATCGAGGGATCTTGCAGGCCATTCAATGTAGTCTCTTCTTCCAATCTATTGCCTTGGAAATCGTTCACTAAGATATTGCCTTACAAGTCTACTATAATGAGGAGATGCACCGTCTTGTTCGAAAAACAGACCATGTTCTGAGTAACTATTTTCGATTATATCTGTGAGAGTAGGTTCAAATCAATAGTGTCCTACAATAATTCGAGATATGTTTCTCCGTTCAAATTTTCCTGTCCACTCATTTAATTTAGGAGGATACTGGGTATGTGTTTTGTGGAATACTCTAGGATTTTCGTCAATTTTACAGAAATTGTGTCGGTTTACGGTACCGTTTAGAAAAAAGGAACATTCATCCGAAGAACAAATATTGAATAAAAAGTTTGCAATAGTATTTATTTTGTTAGTCTCACAAAGCTGTATTCGCCTGTCTGGGTCACCTTCATTTATTTTCTGTACCCAATGTAGCGATGAAATTTATGAAGTTTCAAAACCCTACGAATCGTAGTGCGCAAAAAACCAGAATCTTCGGATACTTGTTTTGTACTTGTTGTAGGATCTAAATTAATACGACCCAAAATTGCTACTTCTGCCGCTTCAGTCCGAACAAGATTTTTGTAGTTCTTTGTTTTATTAGCTACTGACCCTGTTTGACGAAATTTTCTAACTAACTCTAATGCATATGAGTGATAAAGTTGCCTGTCTTTATGAAGCTGATTAAATAAATTCGCTGTTCTTCTTGTACACTTTCCGTTTTCAAAAAATATGGAAATAATTTCAACTCGTTCTGCAACTGAATATACCATTTTGGAAGTATTCAAATAATACCTAAATTAATGTACTAACAGAAATGTTAAACAAACTGTCTCAGTATCAAATTTCTATTTTTTTACAAAATTCGTTTCAATTTATGTTTCATGTGACACATTATCAATCCCTAGGCGTTGCGTTCCTTCATGACAGATATCTGTATGGTAAAAATGTGTCCCCCTTGGAACAAAAATCGACGTGTTTCAGCATTTCCTTAAAGTCTGATGAATACTACCAAATATCGGGGTGGACCGTTTTCTGTGGCGCACTCTGTATGTATCTGAAATAGAAGACTCACTCTTCTATTCTCCGCCAGATGGTACTTGTAACAATTTTGTGGCGATGTTGTAGTCATGGAACTATTTTATGACGCGTTTTTTAAATTTGTAAGTTTTAGTTTGCAGTTAAAAAATTAATTTCTTGTCGTTCAATATGCATTAAATATCGAGTATGTTGAATTTAAAATGGAAATTAAATTCAACATAATTGATATTTAATATATATTGAAGACATTTTATATCTTAATTTCTTTGCAAAGGTAACAAAAAAATCAAAAAAATTTTGCAAAGCAACTTTACTACATAAACTAGCAGAAACTACAATTATATTGACAAATCAATTAAATTTACAGGTTTATTTTAATTTTTGTGAATTTCTTATATCTATTCCTAGCTAAAGTTCTTACATGTCCAAACTTCTTTTTCTTAATGTTGCCATCTTTCTCCTTTAAAGACTTATTTACATTTCTCACCCATATAAATAAATAAAATTTTGTTAAGTATGTCCGGAACACGTTCTTAATATTATGGGATTTGCAGCTAAATTGTTTAAAATCTTCATCTTTGTAGAGTTGTTTTAAAATAATGGAGAGGTTATTACACTTGCAATATTTCGCTATGTAAATTAAATGAGTATTTTGCGAAAAGTTTTGAAAATGTTGTGGATGGACGAAGAAGTGCCTTCCACCTTCCACCTTGTTACAGGCTAAATACTCATTAGAGCATCCAGCCCATAAATGCAATTTGTGCCACGGCATAGCTCAGTGGTGTGGGCGGGGTTCTTACTAAAAGATGTACAAGCGCACTCGTCACAACTCCAAAATCGTCAAAATCGGGTACAAATGCCTGTTAAACGCATTTATAGTGGGAAAACGTCATGAACTGATCTTAGATTGGCCTAACAGGAAACCAAAACGTTCACCGAAAAATAAGCTACTCCACTACCTAAGTTCTATCCCAAAACTATTTACTAAGTTCACCTAAACTTCTATTAAATCGTAAGCTTCAAATATAAAAGCGGCAAAACTGAAATAATACCCAAAACTCATTAAGTACTTCGATAAACCTACGTCAAAAATTATTGGCTCAACTAACCCAAAAACAACTGGTCAACACGGTAATTAAACAATTTAAATCGAAAACTACGCCACCCCAAACCTAACAAACGCGATCAAAAATCTATGAAATCCTAAACTTTATCAAACGTCGATATCGGGGTGTAATACCTAAATTCGTCGAAAAATATAGATTACCTTCAAACAAATAACAAACTGCTTACCTTTGGAAAATTATCGTATACACAAAATACAATCAGTGGTTCGGTCAGCTACCTATTTACTTTACGTTAATTTATAATCTAAAACTTCAATGTAATCCTACGTCAAAAAATGGAAATCACTTTAATTCTATTTACAACCATTCGCAATTACCTCAACCCACCTGCTATAAAATATGCTCAAATTTAAAAACAAAGTATTGTATCACTCCTTCAAAAGTTACGTTAAAAATTCAATAAACAATGATATCTTTATACAACCCTAATGACGTTAATTTCATGATCTGAATAAAAAACAAACACTCCAAATTCGCGTAATACGATCCTGTATTTACACTTAAAAAACTCAGTGAGTACGTTAACCTAAAGATGTACATATATTTAATAATAATAAGAAAACACCATCATCGAAAGGTCACATAATTGTTACATAAATCAAATCCTTTAAACAAACAAAATCTAATTTACTTAAAAAGGCTGTGAAGCTAGCTAGCGACAATATTAGCCTACTAAAATTATTGTAAATTCGAAATAAAAAACCAAAATGACAAAGAAGAACCAATAAGCTGCGTTCTATCGTAACGCATAATCACATTTAATTTAGATAAAAATCGTCAGGGTCATAATGAAAAAAAACTAAGTAAATTTAGAACTATCTCACGAATGGATACGCGAGCATTACAGTTTAATAGATACAAAAAAAATTCAAACGTGAATGCCGAAAATCAGCGTATTCAAACGTTAGCATACAAAACAAATAAGAAATACACCATAATTTATTAAAATTTGTCAACTACAACAAAACAAAATGCACAAAAGAGTTTACCTGGTATTTGTTAAACAGACAACTTTGGTACCTAGAGATGACCTCGGCGGTGGAAATGCGAATTGGGTTGATACTGCACCAGGTTCTTCCGGCATGACAACTCGTGAATATTTCTCCATCCAATACATTTGATTTATATTACAATTGGTTGTAATTGCACTAATACTAAAACTTCCGTAAGCTTTGAGTACGTTACTCTTCTCTATACAAGTTCTAACACTTACTAATTTAAAATCTCAAAACAACGAAAAGCTTTTTGAATGTACTGCAGTTTGTATTATTTGTTCAAAGTCGGCAATGTACACAAAAGTTATCATTTAATCTAGGTGCTTGTTACTTTAATCCGCAATACCAACTTGTGGTCCATAGAACATGGCTATGCACTTAAGAAATACGAAACCATGTATTTTATGTCCAAAATGTCATCATGACAAACGATACATAACACAAAAAACTTAAGGATATGCTGAACCAAGATATGGTCCGAACTAACTAGAGTGGAGCATCCTCCAATGGTAGTTCGATACACCCCAGCATACGTAACTCCTTCCAACCGCCACTTAATTCCCCTAACAAACAATATTTAAAACTACTAAAAATAACGAGGAATTTATAATTAAAAATACTTCAATTTATTACGACAATGACACTGAAATAAAAATACTTATTTGATCCTCCTGGAATTAGAGTACTAAATGTTAATTCGCAATAATAACCAGCTATCCTCAAATGGGTTAACTTAGTGACTAAATGAAAGTTTCCAAAATCTAAACTTTTCGAAATCCGAAAAAAAAAAAAACGAGAAGCACCAAACTATCTACCGAGTGTTGCTTAAAATTTACACACATGTTGAAAACCTTGAGTCAATAAATTTTGTTTACACTCTTTACATTTCCCAATCCACTTTAATATTCGTTTAGCGACAAATCCCGCAAGAGATAGTAGATAGTACATTAGTTGACAAAATATTTGTTGGATTATATTCTTTAGTTTCCACTTCTGACAAGTGTATTTGAACTGCTGTCTCTCCATTTGTTTGATACCGCGGGCTTAAAAAGCGTTTTGAAGTTGTCAAGGTCCCCTTCACTTCCCCCATCTTCACAATTTTCCCTTGGTGACCACGTCCCGATAAAGTTAACAATAATTAGAGACATAACTGTAGCCAAATTTAGAACATGTGAAGTTTATGTTCTTCACTCCCTGTCTACTTATTTCGCAAAAAAAGTTCTCTAAATCACCTTGCTGCATGTTTCCCAGCAACAGAAATTTAAACCCATGTCTTTTAATTGAGCTCATTTTATGCCTTTTATTATATGAATCTAACTTGAGACAGATAGCGGCACCACATTTATGCTTGTTCGTTTTGAAAAGACTAATTATTAAAAAACTTTCACAGCTTAATTCCAGAATGCATGGTGTATGGTCTTTTCCTTGAGAGCACATCTTATCTACCTGTGGTTCTAAAATGTAAATATTTAAAATATGTTCTTACTTATAAAACAAAAATAAATCTTATTTGGGAGATCATAATTCAGAAAGTTTCATCAAATCCTTTGAGCAGCATAAATGAAACTTACTTTATAATATTAAAAATTATTATTAATTTTATTAAATACATAAATAAAAAGTTTACATCAGTTCTACATACATAAAGACAAAATTTGCATCGATTGGGGCTTGAATCTCGATGGTGCAGTTGGTTAGCGAGGTACTCTAGCAAATTACAGGTCGTAGGTTCAAATCCTACTCGAGGTAAACTTTTTATTTATGTATTTAATAAAATTAATAATAATTTTTAATTACATATTTACTTTTGAACTTATTCGTTCATAACAAAACTTATAATAAATTAATATTAGTCAAGTTGCTTTGGTATGAGTGAATCCTTGCGATATTCGGGCTCACATTCCATTAATATAAGTAATTTGATTGTAATCTCATTATATTTAAAATTACAATCAGTTCTACATGCATAAAGACAAAATTTACATCGATTGGAGCTTGAATTTCGATATCGCAGTTGGTTAGCGCGGTACTCTAGCAAAGTACAGTTCGTAGGTTCAAATCCTACTCTACGTAATTTTTTTATTTATGTATTTAATAAAATTAATAATTATTTTTAATTACGTGTTTACATTTGAACTTATTCGTTCATAACAATACTTATAATAAATTAATATTAGTCACTCACCAACTGCGCTATCGAGATTCAAGCCCCAATCGATGCAAATTTTGTCTTTATGTATGTAGAACTAATTTAAATTCTAAATACTATGAGCGTTCAGGTAAGACGCAACAGGATGACAGCACAAGTCCCACAGATATAGTGTAAATAGTTCGTTAGCTAAGATTAACGTTAAGTTCTAATAAATAGCTGTGCTTTAATAAACAATCGTTATAGTGTAGTGTCTATATAAGAAGGTAGTAAATTAGAAAATGTCAAATGAAAGTAATTAAAAATTATTATTAATTTTATTAAATACATAAATAAAAAGTTTACATCAGTTCTACATACATAAAGACAAAATTTGCATCGATTGGGGCTTGAATCTCGATGGTGCAGTTGGTTAGCGAGGTACTCTAGCAAATTACAGGTCGTAGGTTCAAATCCTACTCGAGGTAAACTTTTTATTTATGTATTTAATAAAATTAATAATAATTTTTAATTACATATTTACTTTTGAACTTATTCGTTCATAAGAAAAACTTATAATACTTTATATGCATTTTCTTTCTTAAGAAAACTGTTAATATCCTTTTTTGACATGCAAAGTTTTTTCTTTCACTATCAGCATATTATGTAACCTGTTAAACTATATTTTTTACTAAAAAAATTATGGCCATATAGAGAGAAATGTTACGTTACTGTAGTAGCGTAGCGATTTTTGGACAAATAAGATTAATTCTTTATTGATAATTAGAGCCTTCTCATGAATTTTGTTACGACCCTTTTTAACGCTTGAGATTCAAACAATGATCGGAGAATAAATCTTATTTACTCACTTTGTGAATAAATAAATAACTACATCTTACCTGTCGAACAGGATGGTCCTGGAACAAGTGACAGTTGTTAGTCTGTATATGCAGAAGATTGCTCTCTATGAACAATTTCAGTAGACAAAGATCTTACAAATGAATTGCTTAGCGTAAGTTCATCATTGAATCCTGCAACACACATTAACTTATATTAATGACAGTGTTCAAATGGTTTTCCTATATCTTCAGAATATGTTTATTTTTAACTAAAAACCCATTAACATTTTAATTTTGAAGGAAAAACATGATTATTTAATTTTCACTAGTTTCTGATGTATAGTAAGTGCCAAATAATAATTAGGTGGTTATCTACTGTTAAATATGTAAGCAGAATGGGCTCACTTAAGTCCCTGACGTCATCAGTGGTGGTGAAGGTCACGCCCACGGGACCGTGGCCACTTCTCTCCCCTATGGTTCTTTCCGGGGGCGTTATTCAACCTCGAGATGAAGTTCTCAACCCTTTGATGTTTTTTTCAACCTTGAAGACATTTTTACCCCTAATTAGTGATCGTTTGGTTCTAGCTGGTTGAATGTACGTGCGACCGCCTCTCTGGCTTCTGATTAGACTTAACCCTCACCACCTAGTCTCCGTGCTCTCATACGAGGATTAATTCTCTGCATTCTGATTGGTTGTGGAGGGAACATTTGATATTGTATTCTAATAAGCGGCCCCAAACTCTAACTTTTAAGACAGGTGTAGGGCTAATGCCAACTTATAAGACAGGTATTGGTATTCACAACTTGCTCTCGGGCCTTCGGCCCCTTGACATAACTCCAGAGCTCAAAATTTGAATTTGTATTTGTCTCTACAGTTTATGGATGGAAATTTGAATATGTATTATAATAAGGGGGCCCTAATGCTAACTTGTAAGACAGATATAGGGCTTCGCAATTTGCTATCGGGCCTTCGACCAATTGGCACTCTGATTGATTATGGCGGGAAATTTGAATTTTTATTCTATTAAGGCGCCCTAATGTTAACTTGTAAGACAAGTATAGGTCTTTGTCCTCACCCCACTTTTCGTGTTCATCTTGCCCCAAAATTTGAATTTGTTAGTGGCGCCATTTAGTTGTGTATAGACTAATGAATGTTCTCTGTATTATAGCTGGCTCCACCTAGCGGTATATTTTAAAACTACATACAAATCACTGTAATGGTTATGGGGAAATTTGCGATAAGGGGTCTAACACTAACTTCTAAGGTAGGACGTATGCATCTGGGTCTCAATACACTGTTACGCACAATATATTTTAATTATGAGTCATAAGTAAATTTATAAATAAAAAAGGTAAAGGTTATTAATCTATTATTATAAGTAATACTATTTTGAGATTTAAAATTAATTAATGTTTTCTGTAATAGGGGCTGACATTATTGGAAATGGAAAAATCCTAATTAAAATATTTTACATACAAGATCTACCTTAGCGGAAACACCCCTGTCAAAAAGGGCCTTAGATGTATAAGCAAGCCTGAACGTCCTAAGTCCTTATTAATCTGTTTATAAAAAAGATAAAGGGTTTTAATCATTTATTATAAGTAACACTATTTTGAGATTTAAAACTAATGAATGTTTTCTGTAATAGGGTTTGACGTTATTGGAAATGGAAAAATGATAATAAAAATGTTTTACATACGAAATCTGCCTTAGCTGAACCACCTCGGTCAAAATGGCCTTAGATTCATAAGCAAGCCTGAACGTCCTAAGTCGTTATTATTCTGTTTTTAACTATGAGTCTTATATTAAATTTTGACAGCCATCTTGTTTTGCCGGTAAATTTGAAATCGCCCCTTTTCAAAAGGCAGATATTAATCAAATCAATCGATAGGCCAATAAAATCAGCCGAATCATATCAAACCAAATTAATCAAACTCGATCAAATCAACAAGTCAATTAAGCAAATCAATGTCAAATAAAACAATCTAGATAAACTGAAACAATCAGATCAATCACAACCAATCAAAGCAATTAACCATATCAGCCAAATAAATCAACCTCGATCAAATTAAACAAGAACCTGGGCTAAAAATCCTTCATAACCTTCAGGTAACGATTCTCCCACTGTATATGACCTAATTCCTATGAGCGACCGCTTACTTTGTAGATAAGGCTAACCAACACTCAGAGCTGGTACTCTTCCAAACGCGAGGGCACTGGCGTGGGAAAACAATCGATCATCAGCAGATCAACCTTAATCAATCCAATCTCAATCAATAAAATCATAACTGGCAGCCTGTAAAAATCAGTTTACAATTGGTTTAACTTACAGCTTGCCAAGACTAACCACATTTCAAAAATACATTAGATAGCCTTCGGCATTACTGCCAATATACGAGTATCAAATTAGTGTGTAACATTATTACAGGGTTTCGCGTAATTATCTAATTAGGGCTTTAGATGTACTTGAATAGGAAAAGGTTGTTCTTGTGGTTACATAACTGTTGAAATCAGAAAATAATTACTTTATATTAATGATGACTGGAAGGCTCTAAGTACTTTATATTGTTCAGTTATAAGCAAGACGTCTAAAGTACATGTGATGTGGGTGTCAACAGCTGTTTAACCTATCATGGTGTTCCTCCAATACGTTCATTGATAACAGCCTTGGTAAGTGCTCGTTTTTTTATTTTAACCCTTACCCTTATTTTATCTACTGTATTTAATTTCTCGTGGTATGATTTAAGGTTTGGTTATATTTGTTGGTGTATATACATTTTTACTGATTTAACTGTAAAATGTATCTTTATCACTGTATGCTAAACACGCAATAGTGTACACGTTAATTTGAGGGATATTATTGTGATTATGGATGTCTAATGATAATTATGAGCCTGGATAAAATAAAACAGCGCCCTATAGCTGTCTTACGAAATGAAGACGGGGTTAGTATCAAAACGCCTGTGTATTATCAAAATTCTAATTGCCTTACGAAACGAAATCGTTGTTAGTTTCAAAACGCTTGTGTATTATCAAAATTGTAAATGAAAGCCAACTTGTTTATTTACCCCCGGGGAATTTGTCCGTTTTCAAAACTAAATAGTGCGCTCAACATTGTTTATAAACCTAGAGCCCCTTTTGTCAGAGATAATTTCACCAAGACTTTCCTTGTGTGTATGTAAAATAATAATACAGCGGTCTAATTTCGAGTTTGGTGATATATTTGTTGTTGTATAGGCATTTGAACTAATTTAAATGTTAAACGTATTTTTAGCGCTGTACACAAAACCCTGCTGTAGTGTTACAAACTAATTTGAAGCTTACATATTGACAGTAATGCCGAAAGCTATCTCATGTATTTTTGCAATGTGATTGGTCTTAGCAAGCTGTAAGTTAAGCCAAACCAGTATTTTTAAATTGTGAGCTGATTTTTACAAGCTGCAAGTTATGCTGTCATTGAGATTGAATTGATTGAGATTGATTTTCTGATGATCGACTGTTTTCCCACGCCGGTGCCCTCACGTTTAGGGAGGTGAAGGACCGAGAGCAAGTTGCGAAGCCCTACACTTGTCTTGCAAGTTAGAACTAAGCCTCCTTAAAATGCAAATTAAAATTTTCCGCCAAGGGGATCATGAATTTGCGAAGCCGTACACTTGTTTTACAAGTTAGCGACAATGGGCGAAGGTCTCCGAACAAGTTCGGGACACGACAAGTTGGGCGAAGCTCTGAGAGAAAGCTGTAAGCCTTACATCTGTCTTACAAGTTAGAATTTGGGGGCCTTATTAGAATACAATTTAAAATTTCCTACCACAACTAATCAGAATGCAGAGAATCCTCCAATCAGAGCACGGAGACTAGTTGGTGGGTGTTAGGACCAATCAGAAGCTAGAGGGGAGGTAGCACGTACATTCGATCAGATAGAAGAGGTGGGTGTGGTCTAGTCTTAGCCCCGCCTTAATAAACGTACAACAAATCAGGTAAGGTGGGTGTGGTCTAGCCTTAGCCCCGCCTTAATGAAGCCATAAAGACCTTATCTAGTCTTAACTCCTTCTTAACCCAACCAAAATGTCCACTAGACCACGCCCTAGGGGCATCCAAAACCTCTAACCAGGGGGTTAGATCGTCAAAAAGGCTCTCAATGTTGCCAAAAAAACTTTAATTAGGGGCTAAAAACCGCTCAGGAGTTGAAAAGGTCCCCGAAAAGAAGCCGAACCAACCCCTAGCGCCACCCAGACCCCTACTCTACTCCCAACCACTATGACGTCAGGGAATCAATGAAACTCCTGATTTCAGATCAAATACCTTGAATTTATTTATTTGTCCCGCCAAAACAGCTTTGATTATGTCGTCATATAGAAGTCTGAGGATTTTGCGCCTTACAATTAAAAAAACAAATTGGCCGCTACCAATCATAAACTAGAGGGTGTCCTACACCTATCTTATGAGCCCCTTATTAGAATACTATTTTCCGCCATGGTTGGCAAAACACCCGACAAGCCTACCCCAGGCCCACCATTCAGAACACTGTATGCGCGCGCATTTGCCTATCCTGCAGAGGCTACAATGCCACGTGTCCCTCTCTACACCCCTAAACACTGGGGTAGACTGGCAAAAAGCTCTTAATGCGGCCAAAAAGGCCTTAATTAGGGTTGAAAATACCGTCCAGAGCTAAAAATTCCATCAAGGGGTTGAAAAACATCCTTCGAAAAGAAGCAGACTCCCAGCCAAAGTATTGTCTTCAAGGCTGAAAATACCATCAAGAGGTAGAAAATTCCATCTAGCGGTTGAAAATCGCCACCGAAAAGAAACCGTAGGGGTGGGAAATAGCCACGGCCACGTGGGCGTGACTTCCACGACCACTGATAACGTCAGGAACTCATTCTACTAATGTAGCAATTTACAAAACCAGCTTTAACAGATTTATTCAGTTACTACTAAACTTTGTTTCACAACTAGAGCCATTAACATATTATAGAGTAAAACTCCATCATAGCGTACACACTTATAAAGTAAGAAATAAGTCCCGACAATTCTTACGGAGACTGCAATAGCTTTTTTTAACGTACTCTGTAATTAACAACTTCTATTAGAATGTATCAAAATTCCTGGTCCAAACGTCTTAAAAGTGCAAATTGTAATGTACTATTTATTGATAATTTTACTTGGCATTTTACCAAACTGTATTTTGGTAAAAGAATTTGCAAACTTTAAGAAAATATAGATGAAGCATTACTTCAGTGATTTGCATAGGAAAGTGTGAATACAATGTATGGGCCAAATTCTTTAGGCAGAGAGTGAAATTGTTTAATACTGCTAAAGTTTTTTGTTCTTCACACTTCCAATGTATCAATTTTCAAGGTTCCTTCCGGTACGTCATAACCAAGTTTTACTGTATTCTTATAATCACTACCTTATCTATGGTAAACCAAGACTTGGCAATCTCCCTTCTGTAAGGGAAGCCTTTGACATGCCCTTGATAATACAAAATGGTGTAAAATGATGTTCAAAAATTCTATAATTTTTATATACAACAGATGAATCGAATTTTTCATTGCCAATTCCAGAAATCTAAATCGAAAGTGCCTACAAAAAATACTGGAGCCCTTTATTATCAGCTAAAACAACATAAATTGAGAAAAAAATAGTAATCCATTAGCTACAATCTAACACAATGCATGTATCGTTAAACCTAGTCCAGACCTACATACATTTGCCCGCAAACATTAGACTGTTATATAAAAACTGTTTAAAAAGTGTTTGCAAGCACTTGTTTAAAAACATTCAAATAAATGCACCATTGTTTTCTGTTTCCCCTCGAGAATGGAAAACACAAAAATATGTGGGCAGATGTATACAAGAATTTGGTTGCATGCAAATCTATATACGTTGGTCTGGATTAAGCAGTATACTTGAGCTGTTTAACTGCATTCCTGGCCATTTTTGAAGGCGCCCCTACATAAAAACGAACACTACTTACCACGCTCGTCTAACTATGGCAATTCAAACTGCATCGCCTATTTATTTAAGTCTTTTCAAGTTGTAACGCAACAGTAAAACATTGTAGAGTATATAAAACCCTCTAAAATGCGAACCAACACAATCAACTAATAAAATGGCGGGCATAGAAAAAATACATATTATTATAGTGGGGAAGGGCGATTCTAGCGCCGCGGAGTTGTAGTCAAGAACTTAAACAAAAAGTGGAGGGGAGCAATACAATGAATCTTCTATTTCAGTAATATATATTTTTTTGTATGGTCATGTTACACAGAAACTCAGGCGCTCTACTTCAACTCGACTTCAACTTACAGCCCCCCTTTCACTACCACCACTTCATAATTTTAATTTACACAACGGTGTGCGGCGTCATCAATTATGCTTGCATTACGGAGGAGAGTAGTTCACTGCCACACGTAAGAATTTTTGATGCCATTTATTTTCTAAATCGTAAGTTTATAATAGTTTATTCATATTATATAGTAGATAAATAGAGTCTTCGCTACAAGGTTTTATTGAAATATGTCTTTGTTATAGATGGACAAAAACGAAGCGACCCTTATGAAAGATACCAAAAAGGATTACGTGATATCTATGAGGCTGGATGAACCGTATGCTGATTCGACTGGAGAGTACAGATCAGAAAAAAATTACGAGCCAAGCCGGTTTTCTTCTTCTGCTACTCAGTCAGAGGACAGCTAAATTTCTGATTCAGAGGAACTAATCCAAAGAGTAGAGAGAAGGTGAGAGACTCTAAGAGTAGAGAATTTTTATATGGACAGAAGGCATAGCAGAGCCAAAGGGAATTTATATCAGTAGGAGAGGGAGAGGAGAGGGAGAGGAGAGGGAGAGGAGAGGGAGAGGAGAGGAGAGGGAGAGGGAGAGGGAGAGGGAGAGGGAGGGAGAGGGAGAGGGAGGGAGAGGAGGAGAGGGAGAGGGAGAGGAGAGGGAGAGGGAGAGGGAGAGGAGAGGGAGGGAGAGGGAGAGGGAGAGGAGAGGGAGAGGGAGGGAGGGAGAGGAGAGGAGAGGAGAGGGAGAGGGAGAGGGAGAGGAGAGGAGAGGAGAGGAGAGGGAGAGGGAGAGGGAGAGGGAGAGGGAGAGGGAGAGGGAGAGGAGAGGAGAGGGAGAGGGAGAGGAGAGGAGAGGGGAGAGGGAGAGGGAGAGGAGAGGAGAGAGGGAGAGGAGAGGGAGAGGAGAGGAGAGGGAGAGGGAGAGGAGAGGGAGGGAGAGGGAGAGGAGAGGAGAGGGGAGGGAGGGGAGGGGAGAGGGAGAGGGAGAGGGAGAGGGAGAGGGAGGAGAGGAGAGGGAGAGGGAGAGGGGAGGGAGAGGGAGAGGGAGAGGAGAGGAGGGGGAGGGAGGGAGAGGGAGAGGAGAGGGAGAGGAGAGGGAGAGGGAGAGGAGAGGGAGAGGAGAGGGAGAGGAGAGGGAGAGGAGGGGAGAGGAGGGAGGAGGGAGAGGGAGAGGGAGGGAGAGGAGAGGAGAGGAGAGGGAGAGGGAGGGAGAGGAGGGGAGAGGGAGAGGAGAGGGAGAGGGAGAGGGGAGAGGAGAGGAGAGGGAGGAGGGAGAGGGAGAGAGGAGAGGAGAGGGAGAGGGAGAGGAGAGAGGGAGAGGGAGAGGAGAGGGAGGAGGGAGAGGGAGAGGGGAGAGGGAGAGGGAGGAGGGAGAGGGAGGGAGAGGGAGAGGGAGGAGGGAGGGAGAGGAGAGGAGGGAGGGAGAGGGAGAGGGAGAGGAGAGGAGAGGAGAGGGAGAGGGAGGGAGGGAGAGGGAGAGGGAGAGGGAGAGGGAGAGGGAGAGGGAGAGGGAGAGGAGAGGAGAGGGAGAGGGAGAGGGAGAGGGAGGGAGAGGAGAGGAGAGGGAGAGGGAGAGGGAGGAGAGGAGAGGAGGGAGAGGGAGAGGGAGAGGAGAGGGAGAGGGAGAGGAGAGGGAGAGGGAGAGGGAGAGGGAGAGGGAGAGGTAGGTCAGCAGGGTAGTACGTGATTGTAAAAACTGCAAACTTCTATCTTTGATAATTACAACGATATCTTTAAGAAACAGCGAAATCGGGACACGCGTACACGAGAGAACTTCACTTATTTCTACTCTCAAGTAGGAGTAATTTTCTGATTTTGCGATTGAGAATTATTTGTTCAAAATTCTGCGGAGAACTTTTAAGTTACAGTTATCTTTGTGGGGTAATGTTGCCATTTCATTTAATCTACCCTCTCTTGTAGTTATTTGCAATAAAATATTGGTGTTGTGAATGCCGTTCATATTTGGTTTAATTTATATTCTGTTTGCTTTATACAATCATTCTAAACTTGGTTTTTGTTTGTGTGTTCCATTTCAAACTCTAGGGTTAAATAAAAGTTTGTTGCGCTCAATTGAATTCCTTTTCCTCTTTTCAGCCACCTACTGTACTTCTCTTCCAGTCCACGCATCAATATTCTGCCATTGCGACTGGCCGCCATAATAGTTTAGGACACTGCACAGAACTGTCACTACTTTAGAACAAGATACTGTTTGAGACAGATACAAACGAAAGCGATAGTAACTATGAAGCAAATTGAAGTGTAAATAATCCACGTAAAGTATAAAGGTTTATTACATCGATTAAAAATAAGAAAGGGGAAGAAGAGTACCGCGAAAATATTTCGTGGTAGAGACATTTCACATTGAAGGTTTACGGATACTCGAAATTAAGTGTCCATTGGAGGTATTTGACTGAGCAGCCTGAAAAGCAGTGTTCTGTGCAAAAGCAAAAGAATCACAATGGCCCGTTTTGGATACTCAGTGATCTTTTATTTGATCTAACGACTAGGGTAAGCACCTTGACTTTGGATTATTGTGTTATGTCGTAGTTGGACATCCAATGCCATAATTTTTTTTATTTGCTTACTTGGAGATATTATATTTAGTAAGGGTTCTGATATTCAACCGCAAGTATGTCATACTTTATGCAGGGCTTAGAAATATTAGTTTAGGAGATATAACAGATAATAAGGAAGGCACCATTGGTGGACAGGCCTAATGAATTATTACACGTTTCGTTTACTTTATTCAATAGATGTATTATTCTTTATTGCAACAAATATATATTTAACGTAATTTATTTAATATTAGCATTGCCAATTCGCTTGTTTAATGTCCATATGGGACGCCTAGTGCGAATCGACCGTGTAATAATTTTATTCGTCATAACTGATTATTTTATGTTTACTATGTAAGAAATTTTTTGTTTGGTGCAATTAATTGGCACATTTCATTCCAAATCTTCCAAATATCTAGGTTCCTATGTAACTTAAAACATCCCCAGATATATAGAAGCCGAGTCACGTATCTATAGCAATTTCAATAGACTAGTCCAATATCCGAGTAATAAATTAAACCATAATTATGTATGGAAATATTTGCAATAAAATGTGCTATATGTGAGAAGTGCTACGTAAGAAAATAAAACAGTGGTTATAAACTTAAGATCACGCATATTACATCAATGTGAAAAAAGCAACAATTTCTTTACACGATTTGATTATATTTTCTGAATTATATTGTCGGGGGTATCCAAACGTCCACAATTTAATTAACGTTTCAAAATACCTTTATCGAGTGGAAATCTTAAAGGATTCATTTAATAGGAAAATTTGATTTCTAAAACAATGCATAAGATAGACCTGTCTAAGGGTAAGCTGGTGAAGTTAATTTCTCAAGGGCCTACTACAGATTAAGAGTCAACCACATCAAGATTCAACAGTGTTTGTACAAGAATTAGGTAATGTTAGACGACCTCAAAATAATTCTCAATGTATATTTTGGATGAAGAAAGTAAATATAAGTATTTAGCTTAAAAAACTCTTTATGATAAATTGATGTAAAAATATTCTTTATATGCACGGTTAAATTTCAATCCCATTTGTTACCATGTAGCTTACTAAACTTATAGACGGTCGCTTATAAATAATACATTAAATAATAATATAAAGTCTACGTGTATACTCCCTAAAGCGTTTCCGATCTGTTCCTCTCCACATTACACTCACGCTCACAAAATAGGGGAATTAGTGTATCAATCAATCTATATATTTACTACAAAATGGTATTATCGATTTTCTTATTAGAGCTTTCAATCTCAACACGAAGATATTAATTAAACATCAGAGAAATTAGACACGCTTTAAGATGAATGTCATAAAAATGAATCGCATGGCTTAGAAAATGAAAATTGACCTTTCATACCAATTTTTATCTAAAAATATTAACTAGCCTAATTGTAACGCTTTTACAGTTATACTGTTATTAAACTAATAACTTACTAGACACAAGCTTTACCTAACTATATTCTGATTATTAAACATTAAGGAAGTAAAAATGTATCAGGAGAAACAGATAAAAAATAGACCATAACTAAATACTGTACAAGTAACAGAACAAAGGAAAACTGTATTGTTACAAATGTGAAAGTGCAATACATTTCAATTGTGTAGCAATGAATTTATAAATTTTGTAAGGGTTGCTACCATAAAACGGTTTACTACTGAAATAAACAATGACTCTAATCCGATATTTACTGGACATCAAAGCTCTAAAATTGCACCATGAATCGGTATATTTTCTATAGTTTTAAAATACTCAATACTTAATGATATGTATTTAATGTTATATGGAATTAATAGCATATGGAACATGTCCCATGAACTTTATAAACTTAACTTTTGTATTGTATTTATTTATTTATTGTTTCTAACCTACTGTCTTATTTATACTTTCTTTTTTAACACCTAGTTTGTTATCCCATTATTTCCAGTTTATAGATGATAAAATCTTTTTTCTTTTCCCTACAGATTTTTATTGTATGGCAAAGGTAACGTATACCCATTTGCTCTCTCTTTACACTTGACTCTTAACATAAGAAAATGTATTGCATAAATAAGGTGGATAAGTGTTAATCTAATTCCTTTTTGTAAAAAAAAAACATACATTTTTTATTTCGTTACTATTGTATTTTTCTATGTATTGTAGTTTTCTATTCTATAAGTTATAGTTACGCTGTAGTTGCCCAATTACTTCTCTCTACCATTCTCTTAGGTTCTTCAAGTTTAATTTAGGTTACGATATCTAGTATATTCAATGCTCCACAAAAGTAAATTTTATCACAAACCCTCCCATCTATTTGTTTTAACGGATTGATTAACGTGGCTTTGAACTTGATTTGTTCCTGTACCGTATTAATATAGGTAAAATCAGAGGAATGAGGTGTTTTTCCTAAGCCGTTTCGCCCGGTCACTTCGCTACGGAGACAATTCACCGCAGAGACAGTTCGCTGTAAGCACGATTAACAGCAATTCTTCTTATTTCATTAGGATGCTTTTTCAAATTACTCAAAACAATACTTTAATAAGTTGCAATTATGTGTAGAAGATTAATGTAAAGTTATAAGTGAAAGTGTCTATTAGGAACAGCTAATACCATAAGAGACTAATAATATTGGAATACCGCTAATTATAGTTAAGAGCCTGGGCATCGTTTATTGTTACATATGCAACACGAATAATAAAGTGCTAGTATCCACACGAAAAATGGTCAATTGGTCAAAAAGTTTCATTTTTTTTCACATGATGCCAATGATGCCAAATTTATAATAGCTATTCGCCAAAAATAAGGGAGAAAACTCAAAATGCCATGGAAAATTGTCATGCAAATGACCACTACAACAAGGTATCCGTTAACATAGTGTCGAATCTGAATCTGGCAGTTCTTCGATTATGGTTATGAACACGTATTTGGTTGAAGATCGGCCGATGGTACAGCACAGTTGTGGTCAGGTAAAACTGAAATCCACATAAACAGTGGTCAGCTGGTCAAATATATAGAAATTAAAAAAAACGCAAATTACACGAAACACTACTTGGTGCAGAGTTAAAACATTACATATGCAC
Organism: Vesta saturnalis; assembly: GCA_036346205.1. NCBI lineage: Eukaryota > Metazoa > Arthropoda > Insecta > Coleoptera > Lampyridae > Vesta > Vesta saturnalis. The sequence continues at coordinate 3,322,843 of JARFJB010002341.1, read as the reverse complement.
GATGAACAAGCGAAAATAAACATATGGTTAACCCAAAAACTTTATTTTTTCACCAATTACCTTGAAAAAATGGCCAAACGTGGTGCATCTACGGTCATGAATTTATGGCGTGGATCACTACTTTTGATCAAAGAGAACCAAAATCCTTGTTTGGAAACCAATTTTGTTATTAAAACACAACAGCACATTACATGGATAACCATGTAGGCCTTTGGTAGTTTAATGATCAAATAGTAAAGTCTAATTAGGTTGTACTAGCTCAGGAAAAAATCTAACTAATGTTAATAAAAGATATATTAAAACAATCACCTAATTAGGTAACGTATTTAAGATAATAAATACGTTAGTATTAATTGCATTTAACTTTATATCTGCTGCGGTGGGGTAAGGGGTTACAGTCCAGTACAAAACCATAGGGTGACGTATTTATTTCAAAAAATCTTGATTTATCCTTCCAAATCCAATTCATGCCCTTCAAAATAATTTCCTCCGGACACAATGCACTTATGCCGACGTTATTTTCAATCCGCGTAGAACCAACACAGTGTGAGATGTTGCATTATCGTAGTGCAAAAACCAAGAGTTGTCTTTTAATAAATCCGGTCTATTTTTGCGAATAGCTTCACGCAAACGACCCAGAACACTCAAATAATATTCCTTGTCGATAGTTTGACCTGGTGGAAGAAACGCATAATGCACAACACTACGATAATCGAAGAAAACAGTCAGCATGACCTTGATTTTCGATCGACTTTGGCGTGGATTATTTGGTCTTGCCTCACCTTTCGCACGATATTCGCTTGATTGGTCGGTTGTTTCCGGGTCGTATGCATAGATCCAAGCCAGATCTCCAGTTATGATGCATTTCATTACGCCCTGATAGTCAGAAAGCATTGTCTCACAGATGTTAACACGACGCTCTTTTTCGAAAAAATTGAATGTTTTTGGTACCAATGGAGATTTGACGCGTTTGAATCCAAAACATCTTTTACAGTGGTATTGACCGAAATTTTCGAGATGTCTACCATATCAGCAAGGTCCTTGATTATATTCGCGTGAGCTTAATCGGAAGATGTTGATGGCCGTCCTTGCCGCTCTTCGTCTTCGACACGTTCCCCGCCTTCTTGGAACACATTATACCACTTGTAAACGTGTTTTTTTCGACATAATTTTGTCACCAAAATCCTTCTGCACCATTCTCAACCAATCAGGAGCGGAAAATTCATTCCGAAAACAAAATTCATTGCAAACTCTTTGCTCAACAAATTCAAACATTGTTAACGAATGCACTTTTTTGATGTGTACAACCAAGCGTAACACTAATGAATATTTTGACGTGAGATTTCGCACAGATATCAAGGACAGTCGTACCAACGTCAAAACAAAAGAATTTTACCGATCCATTTTGCGCGCTATATTTAAATCCAAACGTCACTTTATTTTTTGGACACAGCACTACACCATATACCAATGTGAGATTTTTTTTGTAGTCATACGTATTAGGTTTACTTCAATGATATTCGAACCGCCATCAAGAAGAACTATTTCTAAACCTGCTTCTCTACCGCACTACGACTTGCTAATACTACATTGACACCATAGTTTCAGTTTAATCCAACCCTCTTTCAAAGATTAGATTTTTATTGTGAAACAGTTTCTCCGCTATACTATGACCAGGTTTTGTAGTTTTAATTCTTGTGATAACTGTTACTTCACATTGTGTGTTTGTATAAGTACGGTTGAAATCATGAGAGAAGCACTACGGCCTAACATGCAACTTTATCGTTTTTACAAATGTTATATAACGAAGAAGGAAAGAAATTTGTTCTGTATAACCCAGCGGGTGTTGAACTAAAACCTACACTGTACGTTAAAACGTAGGTTTAAGTACATGCTCTTGACAAGATTTGTGACAATTATCACCGACAAAATAATTGTGGTTTAAACTCAAAATGAAAACTACTGGTAAGAAACAAACCAAAATTAAAAGACTAAATGTTAAAATTATTAAAGCTGAACATAACTCCTATTGGTAGTAAGTCAAACCTCATTCAACCATTAAAGCAAGCATTAAATAGTAGTTACATAATTCAAGATGATCCCGACGGAAATAGCAATTCAGGTGAATCCAACAATCTTATTTCTATGCATGCTAAAGTAAAACGTTGGCGTGAGAAGTATTTCAATTTATTAAATAAAATAAAAATGCTGGAAAATTAACTATTTCATTTATTTCATCAAAATAATGCAGTAATAATAGGAGACTTTAACATTCCGCAATATTATCTTGGTAACTCATCTTCTACTAATAACATTATACTGGATTTAGATAACTGTGTAAACTTCTTTAGCTTAACTTAACAAAACTCAGTTGTCAACAAAAATGGAAACTGTCTTGATCGAGTATTATCAAACTTAAGCTGTAATGTATTCCCTGTGTTAGAACCGATTTTTATAATGGATAATCATTATCCACCAATATCTTTCACAGTTGCCAATACGTTTGAAAAGAACGGTGCAATAAATAAAAACAAAAAATTTAATTTTAATTAACTACAATGGTCATTTAGATTGACCATGTTATTGAAAGTTTAAAAAATGTGAAAAAATTTACTATAGGAGTAGATGAAATTCTAGGCTATATTTTTAAAGACTGTATGTACCGGTGGCCAACTAAGAACGGCCGTCGGCCATATCTCAGGAATGGATTATAGCATAGGTTCGGGAAAAATTTTTGTAAGAAAAGTGGCCTCGAGAAACGCCTAGAAATTATTTTCAGAATTGTAGGTCCACCGCTGACAGTTAAAATTTTAAAAAGCAAAATTTTTCAAAATTTACTTAATTAAGGGGCATATTAAATATTACAATCAGATTCCTCGACAAATTCTGCATATTTTTATTTGACAAGTTTTAGTCCATCTCTTCAAATAAGGGTGGGGAGAGTGGGAACCTTGTTACGAAAAACGCTTTTAATTCAGGTTCTGCTTGACCGATTTTAAAAAACTTGATGTTGTTTGAAAGAGCTGTTATTAAACAATAGAAAATTTGTAAATTTGAAGCAATCTGATTAACTACATAAATGCAAGAGGGCGCTGTTTAATATTGCGTTTTCTCTTTACAATTTTAAATGGAAGCATAAAAATTTAAGTAGGTCTTTAAAAGTAGACTAAATTAGTAATAAAACAGTGAAAACTGCAAGTCGATATCTTTTCCTATCCTGAGATATCATAAGAAACAGGTAAATGGCGGGAATTGTTCTTGACTTCCAACGTCTAGTAGGCTAGTTCGCGTTAACGGAAATTATTAAATTTAGCCTGGATGAAAAGATCTTACATTGGTCTGCAGTAATTTAAACTGTCATCATACTAATGTTATGGTTGCCGCTAGATTACCTAAATGTAATGCTGTCGCTACTAACAATGAGAACAAATTATAAAATAATAATGTGATAAACCTAACAATTAAAACCTTAAATAAATAACTAAGTAATTAGTATCGCCCTAGATGTTCAAAATGTCGTCCATCATTTTCAATGCATGAAATCAATCGCCGACGGGTGGAGAGAACAGCAGTTTCAATTTCTGCCCTTGAAATACTTCGTATTGTCTGTCGTATTATTTCAATCATGTCAGCTCTTGTTGTGGGTCTATCGGCATAAACGAGATTTTTATTCGCCCCACAAATAAAAATTTAAACAAGCTAAGTCTGGAGACCTTGGTGGCCAAATAAATAAACTTCCACGTCCTATCCATTTTCAGGGTATGATTGATATAAAATATTCCGAACATCCCTAGAATAATGTGCGGGCACCCATCATGTTGCAAGAACATGTCTCGACGAATGGCCAAGGGTATGTCTTCTAAAAGAAGTGGCAATTCCTTGCTTAAAAATCTAAGTATCTTTCTCCATTAACAGTTTCATTAAAAAGAGGCCCAATTATTTCTCCACCTAGAATCCCGCACCACACATTTACAGACAAATGACCCTGATGTTGAACCTCCGCATCCAGTGGTGATTCGTTTCAGACCAGTAGTGCATATTATGTCGATTTACACTACCATCACTATGAAAAGCAGCCTCATCTGTCCACATAATTCGTGAAAGTATTTCAGGATCGTGTATCATATTTGAGAGCCAGTTGCAAAATCCAACTGGTTTCGAAATCTTGAGCATTCAATCTATGGTGTAGGACCATGTGATATGGGTGCAATCTAAAATAGTATATATTATAAAGTAATCAGATCAATAAGACACATTGAAGTCCTTCGTTGTTAGTAAACGAAAAGGACTTTAAATGCATTAACTCTCGTAATGTTGTTACGAATTTTTTCGCCGGCCACTCATTATTTTTTATTATTGGTACCTTTTTACTTTACTTTGCCTCACTTAATTATCATGTTGTTAGTTAAAATCTATTCACATAGCATAAGATAATTTCATTAAATAAGTTGTTGTTTTATTGAAACTGGACATAAACATATAACGACAAACGAAAAAATTAAAACATTTTTATCATTATAGTATCGAATAAAACATGCATTAATATATAAGTAGTCACATGTGTTCTCTTAAAATATTTTGGACGGTGGTTCGACATATACCGAAGTATCTAGCTATAGCTCTGGTGCTTGAATGAGGGTTAACATTTACATAAGCTAAAACATCAACAACATTTTCCTCTGTTCTACCTCTGCGTTGTCTTCGGTACACAGAAAGATTCACATTTCCAGTAGTACGCACACGGTTTGCGAGTCGGAGAAAAACTCTTCTGCTGTGATGCCGTCTGTTTGGGTACTGCAGTGCATACACTCTAGCAGCAACGGTTGCATTTCTCATACATTCAAAATAAACTGCCAACATATCGAATGCTTCTTCATTTGTAAGAATCATGTTGGTACGAAAAGGTAAAGAAAGTCTATTAAATGCAACACGATGAATAATTTTTGACATATTCGTGGAAATCATAGCTTGCTTGTTTTCAACAGGAATTTATTTTATATCTTACATGGCCCTTTTACTAATTTTGTTGTCATCAGTAAATCGTAATTCATATTTTAAACTGTATTTGTTGTTGCTGGGCAAATGTCGGTTTTATTGATATTTTATGCTTTTGATTTACTAACACATCGCTTGAAAACAAATATAACATTCTTATGTAATTAAAAATGTTAGATTTATTACATTATTATTTTAAAATTTGTTCTCATTGTTAGTAGAGACAGCATTAAATTTAGGTAATCTAGCGGCAATCATAACATTAGTATGATAATAGTTTAAATTACTGCAGACCAATGTAAGACCTTTTCATCCAGGCTAAATTTAATAATTTCCGTTAACGCGAACTACCCTACTAGACGTTGGAAGTACAATTCCCGCCATTTATCTGTTTCTTACGATATCTCAGGATAGAAAAAGATATCGACTTGCAGTTTTACTTTTTATTACTAATTTAGTCTACTTTTTAAAGACCTACTTAAATTTTTATGCTTCTATTTAAAATTGTAAAGAGAAACACAATATTAAAAAATATTAAACAGCGCCTCTAGCATTTACGTTATTAATCAGATTGCTTCAAATTTACAAATTTTCTATTGTTAACAGAAGCTCTTCAAACAACATCAAGTTTATTAAATCGGTCACACAGAACCTGAATTAAAGGCGTTTTTTCGTAACAAGGTTCCCACTCTCCCCACCCCTTATTTGAAGAGATAGACTAAAATTTGTCAAATAAAAATATGCAGAATTTGTTGAGGAATATGATAATAATATTTAATCTGGCCCTTAATTGAGTAAATTTTGAAAAATTTTGCTTTTAAAATTTTAACTGTCAAATACGCCCTCTAGCGGTGGACCTACAATTCTGAAGATAATTTCCAGGCGTTTCTCGAGGTCACTTTTGTTATAAAATTTTTTCCCGAACCTGTGCTATAATCCATTCCTGAGATACGGCCGACGGCCGTTCTTAGTTGGCCACCCGGTACATGTTAGCTAAACCGTTACGTACCTTGTTTAACGCATGCATGCATACGTCAAGCTAAATTTCCATTGATATGAAAAACATCAAGAATTGTTCCTGTTCATAAATCAGGCAAAACAGATCTTATTTCTAATTATAGACCAATTGCTATTTTGTGTACCCCAGTGAAAGTATTCGAATCAATATTAGTAAAAAAAACTGTTTACAGATGTTGCTGATTATATTTCTATGCATCAACATGGATTCATGCCAAAGAGATTCGCTTGTACAAATTTGTTGAATCTATCTAATTACGTGACAAATGCTTTGGAAAATTGTTCACAGGTAGATGTCATTTATACCGATTTTTCCAAGGCGTTTGACAAGTTGAACCATGGATTTCTTTTAAAAAAACTTCCTAGCTTCGGATTTGACGATTCATTAATACAACTACTCGGGGATTACTTATGTAACAGAAATATGTTTGTACGTACTGACAACTACCAATCCGACATGTTCACTGCCTTGTCATGAGTACCCCAGGGAAGTAACTTATGGCCACTTCTATTTCTACTACTTGTAAATGACGTTAGTAGCTGTATACAAACAAGCAAATTGACATTGTTCGCGGATGACCTTAAATTTTTACAATCGTAAATGGTACTGACGATTGTCACAGCTTACAGCTTGACATTAACAGGCTATTTAAATGGAGCTATGATAATAAATTGCATTTGAATACATCTAAATGCAAATTACACTAGGAAAATTAATAACATTACATTTGATTACTCAATTAATAACATTATATTAGAACGTGTGAGTGAAATTCAAGACTTGGGGGGCCATAATCGACTCAAAGCTAAATTATATGTCACATTAATGACATCTGTAAACGTTTGTTGCAGTTATTGAGCTTTCTCTACCCCAACTGTAAAGTCTTTAAAACCACGGCTCCATTCATAACTTTGTATAATATAGTCCTTAGTACGGGGGTCATAATCGACTCAAAGCTAAATTATATGTTACGTTAATGACATCTGTAAACGTTTGATGCAGCTATTGAGCTTTCTCTACCGCAATTGTAAAGTCTTTAAAACCACGGCTGCATTCATAACTTCATATAAGTCTTTTGTACTTACCAAACTAAAGTTCTGTTCTAATTTTAGACACGTTAAAAAAGTATAGAGTATCTAACGATCAAATATTTTGTTATAAATTGCTAAATAGTTTAATAGACGACTCATGTTTGTTACAAAATATACGTTTTAAAACATCTAATGTTAGAATATGTTTTATTTCTACATTTTTTATAGGAATTCCTAGAACAGATCATTTTAAGATGTCGCCCATTAACTTCATTCGAGCAAATCATAATAAATATATTAATGATGTGGACGTTTTTATGTTGAACGAAGATAATTACAGAAAACTCGTTCACGAGAAAATTAGTAATTAGGACTCGCTAAATTTACTAATTCCACATTTATGATATGTGATTATACTCTCACCGCTGTGTTATGCTTTGTACCATGTTCTTTTAAGTTGAATTGCACCTAATTGATATCTTCTGTATTACAACCTAGTCTATTTTATGTTATTTTAAGGATTGTTTTAATTGTTTTACTTGTGTTAATTTACTTTTTAAATAGATGCACTAATGTGTTGAATAAATAAAGATTACTATTATTATTATTATTATTATTATTTTTTTTTTTTTTTTTTGGTAGTGCGTCGACTACAAAGGTCATTTGCACTTTAAACAACGTATTTTACAACAAATACATAAACATAATCAGATAATTAAATTTTATTCCCGTACTAATGGTATACTCTACATTTATCGATGACTATTTTGTTAGATTCTGCTTAACATGTTTGTATCTTTCAAGAAATTAATCAGACTATTTATGTTGTTTGGTTCATTGTTTAAGCACACTTTTAATGTCTTGCTTAAGTCATTATTGCGTCTTTGCTCAGAGTATGCATTGCAGTGGATTATTATGTGTGATATGTCTAGAGGTACTTCACATTGTGGGCAATCTGGCTTCGCTTGTCCAGAAAGTAGGAATGAAGATGTAATATTAGTATGTCCGATACGCAGTCGGGTAATGGCTACCTGTTCTCTTCGATTTATTGATTTTGGAAAGATCCACTTTGTCAATTCTTTTTGATTTTGGTGAACTGTGTTTAACCAGTCGTGGAAGGCATTTTTAGTTATACACTGCTTTATATACATTTTTATGTCATTGGGACGTACTAGTCTGCAGTTAAGAGAATCATTGTTTGCTGCCTGTTTTGCAGCTTTATCTGCTAATTCATTGCCTGCTATTCCGCAGTGTGAAGGGCACCACGCGAAACATATTCTTTTACTACTCCGGTTAAGCCATGCCATGCTATCTAAATTTTTTTTCACAAGTGGATCACGGGAAAATATATTGGATATTGATTGCAGGGAGCTAAGAGAGTCAGTACAGATTATAAACTTGTGTTTGTTGCTTGCATTGCAATATACTAGTGCCTGTAATATAGCATATAATTCGGCTGTATACACACTGGCGTAAATAGGTAGAGACCAGCTGTGTATTGTGTCAGTAATGAATATAGCGCATCCAACTCCTTTTTCGGTTTTTGAGCCATCTGTGTAAATAATTGTGTGGCTTCTATGGGCTGACAATTGTTTTAAAATCGTTTTGATCAGTTCTAGGCAGGACTCATATTTATTAAATTGAGAAAGTTCGACATGAATAACGGGAGAGGGTATTGTCCATGGCGGAGTTTCCAATGTTCCATATTGATATACGTCAAGAGGAAATTCAATCATGAACTTGTTTGCTATGTCGATAGCTCTCCTTCCAGTAGGGCGCATAACAGTAGGTCTATCCTGGTATGGTTGGCTATTTTCTGGATTGAGGACGGAAGCGAACAAGGGGTGCGATGGTTGGGCATTTAAATTATTAACATAACTACATACGGTGTTATCTAGGATGTATTGTGTTGGAGTGGTATTACATTCAAAACAGATGTCTCCTAGTCCAGAAGTACGGAAAGCGCCGTTACATAGTCTTAATCCCGTACAATGTATTTGGTTAAGTTTCATCGTATGTGATTTCCTGGCACTGAGAGTATAGCTCCACCATATGTAATTTTGCCAAAATTAGGATTTATACAGTTGTATGAGTGTCTCCTTATCAGCCCCCAAGATATGTGGGATACGCACCTAACAATATTCATTATCCGCTTAACATCATTAATCATAGCATCTATATGCTTTTCCAATGCAATTTAGAGTCAAACACAATACCTAAAACCGAGTTTCACTTTTTATTTCTAGCGTGTAATTGTTGATCGTAATCCGGGGTGGTCATGATCTGTTCGTAGTCGACAGAAGTGCATTCCGTGTGATTTAATTGGAAAACCGAAATCCCATTTCATTAGCTGTTGTGCTTAGTTTATTTACTTCTTGTTGTATTTTATGTGTAATGTTAGTTGACATTGGACCTGATACGTATATGACTAGGTCATCTACATACATGGTTTTCCCTATATCTGGACTTAGGGATTTAACCAGTTTGTGCATAGCAATTGCAAAAAGAGTACCACTAAGGATTGATCCCTGTGGTATTCCATTTCCTTGAATACGAGGTTCAGATAAGATATTATTTATGCGGACCTGGAAGTTTCTATCGGTCAAAAAATTTTTTATGAAAGTCAGCATACTGCCTTTTATGCCTATATTTTCTAGTTCTACTAATATTTGGCGTCTACTTGTTCTATCAAAGGATTTTTCTATGTCGAAAAAAACCGCAAAGACATGTTCTCGTGCAGCAAAGCTATCAAGTATAGCAGTTTCGAGCTGGACTAAACAGTCCGTTGTTGATTTAAAGTGCCTTAGACCCATTTGAAAGTTGGAAGCTAGATTATGGTGTTCTATATACCATATAAGGCGAGTATTGACCATTTTTCCAAAAGCTTACAAAGACAAGAAGTTAAACATATAGGTCTATAGTTGTTAAGCTTTTGGGGATCTTTGTTGTTTTTAAGGCATGGAACGATTATTGCCTTCTTCCACTCTCTTGGAAATTTGCCAGACTCCCATATAGCATTATAAAGGTGCAAGATTTTATCTTTTCCAATTTCCGGGATATGTTTTATAAAATCATAGTGTATTGAGTCCAAGCCAGGAGCTGAACTTTTAGTGCTTGCTAGTGCGTAATCAAACTCTGCTTTTGTGAACGGCACGTTGTAGGACGTTGTTCCTCTGAGTTGTTTATTGGTATACCGGTTTCTGCTTTATCTAGGTCTAATGTGCTGCGAAAATTAGCTTCATAATAATTTGCGAAACTTTCCGCAATGTCGTTTGGGTTGTTGAGAATGGAATTGTTCACCATTATACTATTTATGGTATTTAGTCGTGCAGTGGAGTTGATCGCTTTTATTTTATGCCATATTTCGCCATTAGAAGTATGATTAGATATATTATTTACGTAGCTTTGCCATGACCTTTTCTTAGAGAACGTAATAATTCTTCGGGCTTTGGCTCTCATTTTTTGATGTTGATTGCATTGGCAACGGATGGTTCTCTTTTGAATGCATTTAAGGCTTGTTTACGATTACGAATTGCATGATCAACTTCCTCGTTCCACCATGGAACGCTTCTTTTGATAGGCTTACCGCTAGATTTTGGGATGCTGACTTCGCATGCATTTAAAATCTTGAAGGTGATATCATTGGCTGAATCATCGATATTTCCAGATGGTAAGTTAAAGAGGCAAGATTCTCTTTAAACTTGTCCCAGTTGGCCTTTTTATTATCCATCTTTTGGGGTGGTATTATTCAGTCGTGTATTAGGCATGGTGATTTTAATGGGGCGTGGTCTGAAAAGATATCCTCAAGAAGCACTTTCCACTCAAATCTAACTGCCAAACTTGAGCAAAACGACAAGTCAATCGCTGAGAAAGAATTACTTCTCGCATTAAAAAGGTACCGTCACCAGTATTTAACAAAATTAAATTTTTTCGGCTATGGTATCTTCTAAAATTCTTCCTCTTGCATCTAAATGCTTTGAACCCCACACAGGATTATGAGCATTAAAATCGCCGACCAAGAGAAAGGGTGAGGTAATTGATTTATTAAGTCGACAATTTGCTCTTTATTCCAAAATGGATTTGGAAGGTAAACGCTGCAAACTGAAAATCGTATCGGGTAATTAATACTAATCTATCGCTTGCAAACATGTTGTTAAAGGGATTGAGGAATGAGGAACTTCGTCTTTAACTAATATAGCTGTTCCTCCGTGAGCACGACGCCCTGGGTCTACATCTTTCCTATATGTTTTAAAGCCTTTGAGTGAAAATTTTTCGTGCGGCTTAAACCTTGTTTCCTGTAAACAGACACACAAGGGGTTCTCTTTACATAGTAATAAATTAAGCTCGGCTAGATGACTTCTACATCCATTAATATTTAGTTGTACTATGTTGTCCATAATGTAATAAAATATATGAAAGATAAAAATGCGTAGACAGATAACGTGAGTGTAAAGAGTTAAAAGGTAGGACAAAACGAGCAACAATAAAAGATAAATAAATAAAATAATTGTAAAAATATAACTATAAACAATAAGATATAAATATCACAGTGCTCTGTCACAGATTTATGTTATCACAGATATATTACAGATATAGCCTCATTTTTAGATTTTCGAGGAACGCCTTTCGGCCAGCTAACTTTTTCTTTCTTTCTTTTCTAAAGTTGGGGTGAATTATAGGGTCGTCTATTTCCTCAAGGGATAATGGAGATATAGGAGCTGATCTTTTTCTAGTCTCATTAATATCTTCTGTCCCCATTTCACTTTCGGTTTGGACGGTATTGTACGTAACTTTATCTATATCATTTTTTAATGTGGATTGTAAACTTGAAATTTGATTTTTGATAGTGTCTTGCAGGACAGGTAAAATAACTTCAGATACTTTGTTGACGATCTCCTTGTCATTGTCTTTTGGCTGTGTTACTTGAGAGTAAGTGTTTGACGTAGTAACTACAGATGTTTGGGCCAGTGTTTTCGCTTCTAGAAAGCTTACATTGTGTAATACTTTAATCTCTTGGACTTTCTTTTCCAACTTGTATGAGGAGCTCTCTTTCGACCTGGAAGAATGTCTTCCATTACAATTCACGCATACACAATCTTGCCCGCAAGAGCCTTCATGCATTGGACTACACACACACATAGAGGGTCGTTCTTACAATTTAGTGATGTATGACCAAAACGCTGGCAACGGAAACATCGCATCGGCTCTGGAATATATGGTCTTACTTTAAGGTTGTACATAGCGGCCTTGATGGTTTTGGGAGCTCGTGTCTTTCAAATGTTAATAGCAACATGGGAGTGTCTACTAAGTTGCCGTTCTTTTACTTTGTAAACGTTTGGCTTCAACGACGAGTTCTGACTTTAAACCTTCTAAGATTTCGGGAATTGTTGCATTTAATAAGTCCTGACAATAAACGATCCCTTTGCAATAATTTAAGGCTCCGTGAGGTTTGACCTCAACTTCCATATCACCTACTTTTTAACGTTTGTAGTGTTACTGATTGTTTCTTTGAAACGGTTTCGACCAAAAGTCCATCTTTAACTTTACTGATTCTTTTTGTCTCTCCTGCAATACTGTAAATACACTTACTGATCAAAAACGGCCTCACTCTTTCAAAATTACCTTCTGGTAAACGTTTAATGACCAAGAACCGAGGGTAACTCGTCTCACTGGTCATCTTTGTGTTGCACTTCAGTGCAGGAAAATCGTCCCCTTTTAAAGAGGGGGGCAACTCTTGAAAATTTTTGTGTTTCAATGCCATCATGTCCCACGAGAGAGGAAGAAATAAAAAGGTCAACCACAACAGTGCTCCCATGCTCTGGTAAGGCACAAAATACTGTGGAGGGTGTCCAGTTTCCCCACAGGCGTTTCAACGTTAGGGACCAGGCATCCCCTGGCCACGCTTAGCATCCTTCGCAATCCCTTCAGCACCTAAAACTGCCAAACGACCTTGGGATTGGGGATTTTTATAGAGGTTACCTTCCTCGTAGCCCGGGCGGTAAAGCCAAGACCACCGACCGCTAGCTGTACGACGTTCCTAGCCACGCCCTGCTAGAGTCTCTGAAGTACAGTTCGCGGTTGCGGTATTAGGACACGGCTAGCGCTCAGCCGTCCCCAGCAAGGACATCCGGTTTGCCACACCCGTATACGCTTTCGACGGCGCATGTCCTGGGAAGAGAAGAGAAAGGAAAAGGTCTCTCAGCTTACGCTGGGAGCCTGAAGAACAAGAGTTAGAGCGAGGTGCTCCGACAGAAAAGCGTTAAAGTAAGGAAGCCACCCAAGACTAGTATAAGAAAAGCGAACTTCCAGCTAAGGGGACGCAGGGTTGCCATCCCTGTCCTTGTTAGTTACAAGGCCCCACGTAAACTGGTCCGCGACACCGTATTATTTAGAGCTATCAGTGGCGGGTTGACGCCACTAGCTCATATTTCGGTGTGGCCTTGCATCACTTACGATCATTTGCAAGGTCGTTCCCCTATCCGCCACCTGGGGACGCGCCTAGTAGGTAGTTCAACCCCTAGACTATTTTATTATTATTATTATTATTATTATTATTATTATTATTATTATTATTATTATATTATTATTATTATTATTATTTTTTTTTTTATTTTATTTTAATGCTATTGTCTCTTAAGGATGTGCGTCTACAGCCATGGTAATTGGCACATCTCTCTTGTCGCACTTGGTCATTTGGTAAGTACTCAATTTATAGCTTTTTGTTCTCTATCAAAGGTGTTGGTATATATTTATTCGTTTAATGTATTGTATCACCGTTTTAATTTCTCATTTGGTTTAATGTTTGTATAGTTCTTATATTATGTATTTCTCGAATTGATTTAATTTGGGGCATTCTTCTATAATGTGTTTTATTGTTAATACCCCATTACATTGGGCGCACCGTTTCTTTCTTTCTCCTGTTAGCAGATGACTATGCGTTAGTCGTGTATGGCCAATTCTTAGTCGAGTAATAATGACCTGGTCTTTTCGGTTTATATCTGTTTTATACCATCTGGTTTTGTGTTAGGTTGTACTACTTTTAAATGTGATTCATTAGAGGACCATCTCGTTTCCCATTTGCTTAATTGTTTTCATTAATTATTATTACTATTATTATTATTATTATTTTTTTTTCTAGCTTCGACTACGTTGGTCATTAGCTAGTGATCAATCGATTGATAAGTGTTCTTTGCTTCTAGTTTAAATTTTTTGAAACATATTTATTAGTTTAAGGTACTTCAGGGTTTGATATACAGCCTTGGTTTCGATTAAGCAGGATCTTAAATCATTTGGAATGCCTAACATGTTACGTGTATCTGTAAACTGTGGGCAATCTACTAGTACATGTTGTATGGAGAGCAAACAAGAGCATCTTTCACATTATTGAGGGCGTGAATTTATTAGAACGTGTGACTTAGTGAGTCTTGTATGTCCAATCCTCAATCGTGTAAGTACAACTTGTTCACGTCTAGACAGGTCTGCAGGGTATTTTAGTTTTTTAATTTGGGTTACCAAGGATGATAAATTATCTGAGCTGCGTAACCATTCGTCTTGCCACATTTGATGAATTTGTGATTTTAGGTAGACTTTGACATCAGAAGCTCGTAGCATTACAGGGTCTATGTTTTCCATATTTCTTGCATGTTTAGCAGCCGCATCAGCCATTTCATTTCCTTTTATACCAACGTGTCCAGGAATCCATATATATACTATTTGTTTTGCTTGGTTTGTTAGGCGATTGTTGAAACAGAGAATTTCCTGTACTAATGGATCTACAGATTGGGTGTCTTTTATAGATTCTAGTGCACTCTGGGAGTCAGAGCATATTAAGTAAGTTCCAGTCGGTCTAGATTGTACATATTCTAGTGCTTTGCGGATTGCATACAGCTCCGCAGTGTATATAGAGACAATTGAATTTAAGGAATAGGAGTTGTTCCCTTGAGTGGAGATAAACGCGGCTCCAACTTTATTTCCGCTTTTGCATCCATCTGTATAAATAATTTCAACTGCTTCATACGTACTAATTAGTTTCAGAAATGTTTGATAGTGTATTGATGGATTTGTAATATCCTTCGCAGATTCGGAGCAATCAAAATTAATTTTGGGTGTTACTAAGCTCCATGGAGGGAGTTCACAATGACCTATTTCATATACAGTAGGAAATTCATACTTTAGACTATTCACAATGTCTTGTAACCTGACACGAAGGGGTTTTGTAATTGAAAAACTAGTCTGCTCGTTGGGGTTTTTGTCGAAGATTACTTTATGAGTTGGGTGGTTTGGTTGCGCCCAGATATTACTAGCGTAATTAAGAATTTTTATTTTAGCGAGATAGCAGATAGGTGGGGTGCCAGAATCAGAATGGATAGACGTGGATGGGCTAGTGCGAAAAGCTCCAATGCACATTCTAAGCCCTTCGCGATAAATGCGTTCAAGTTTTGTAGGTGCGATTTCTTTGCTGACGTGTAGACAACCATGCAGTATTCCATTTTTGATAACACTATTGCTTTGTACAGGTTTAATAATGTTTGTCTGTTTGCTCCCAAGAAATACTTGAAATACATCTGATGACATTTAAGGATTTTTTGCATTTTAATGCAAGGTTTTCAATGTGTGATTTCCAATAATGTTTGTAGTCATATATTACTCCCAAAATATTTACATGATCTTTTACCGGAATACATGTGTCTTTTAGCAATAATCTTGGATGGTCGTGATTGGTCCTAAGTCTACAAAAATGTATGCAGGCAGTTTTAATGGAGAATTTGAATCCATGTTGGTCGGCTGTTTGAATTATTTGATTAATTGCGTTTTGTAGGTTAGTTTCAATTTCGTGCATACTGGCATCTGCAAAGTATATAGTGAGATCATCTACGTATAAGGATCTTCCTATGTTTGGTGGTAGAGATTGTATTAGGCAGTTCACAGCTACGATTTTTATTAACGTATATAACATTAACCAAAAACACTTACAGGCTTCGTATGAACCTTAAAATGGTCATAAGTACACTACAAATTTGTCAGTATACAGTGCGTTCAATATAATCTGACGCACTCAATAACTCTTTTGTATTGCGTTTCACAAGAAAGTGTTTAAATAGTATTGTATTCATTTACAAATACTCTATTAAGTGCTTGGTTTAGATAATTTTTAAGTTTCCGGTTTGCCGGAAGCGCACATAATTTTATTTTTAAATCACACTGTATATATATATATATATATATATATATATATATATATATATATATATATATATATATATATATATATATATATATTTGCATTTTGCATTGCTTATTTTTTCTCAATACATACGTATAAAATTCTTATAGGCTTTTATAAAAAAATTAGAGAAAATGTCATCGAAAGTTTTTCAATTTTATTATACAATTAGAAGAATCAAACAAAACCGTAGGCAGCGTACGTCAACAAAATCGCATCGAAATTGTTTTTCGTTTATTGCAATTGACAATTAGATAAAAGTTTAATTTGATTTCAATCGAAATAATTGTTTAAAATGAATAACAGTGAAAAAGTTGACCTGTTGTTAATTTTCGGTGAATGTAAACGTAATTCTCGACGAGCGGTAGAATTATACGCACAAAGATATCCCAATAGATACCATTCTTCCGAAAGTTACATACGAAAAATTGAACAATCGCTTAGAATGCGTGGAACATTACCAGGAGTAAATTATCAGAGTTTAGAACAACAAAGAAATGTTTTGACCGAAGACATTGAAGAACAAATATTGGATTATTTTAGAGTAAATCCACGGTGATCTATTAGACATGTAGCGCAAGAAGTAGGTGTATCAGTTGGCTCAATTCACAGGACATTAAAAAAATTCAAAATGCTGCCGTATAAAGTCGATTTGGTTCAACACTTGTGGCCTCAAGACTCTGATCGGAGATTAACTTTGATTGCAATGTGATCACAATCTATTATTTTTAGATCATATTTTACGGACAGATGTATCCAAGTTTACAAATAATGGAGTTATTAATAAACAAAACAATCGTTATTGGTCTGACGAAAATCCTTATTGGTCAATGGAAACTAACCATCAAACCGTATGGGGTACTAATGTTTGGTGCGGTTTAATTGGAAACCAATTACTAGGCCCTTATTTCTGTGATGGTAATTTAAACGCCAGTAGGTATCTTGAATTTTTAGATACCGTGCTACCAACAATGTTCGATGAGTTTCCTCTGCTTCTGCGACGACAATTGTATTTCCAGCAAGATGGGGCTCCAGCTCACAACGCGTAAAGAATATCTTAACCAAAGGAACTAACGGCCCGGTAGAATGGCCTGCGAGATCACCGGATGTTACACCGTTAGACTTTGTCTTGTGGGGACATTTAAAAACAGTAGTATATGCCGATCCACCTTTAAATGTTATAGACTTAAAGAATAAAATTACAGCTGCATGTGTTAATTTAACTACGCAGCAAATCAAAAAAGCAACTAACCGTGAACTCAGACGACGATTAGAAGCATGTCTAGAACAGAATGGTGGCAACTTTGAACAATTTATTCGCTAATTACAACTGATTTTGTTTAATTTTTCTAATCATATAATAAAATTGAAAAACCTTCGATGGCATTTTCTCTAATTTTTTTTATAAAACCCTATAAGAATTTTATACGTATGTATTGAGAAAAAATAGGCAATGCAAAAGCAAATATATATATATATATATATATATATATATATATATATATATATATATATACAGTGTGATTTAAAAAATAAAATTATGTGCGCTTAAAAAAAAATTATCTAAACCAAGCACTTAATAGAGTATTTGTAAATGAATAAAAAACTATTTAAACACTTTCTTGTGAAACGCAATACAAAAGAGTTATTGAGTGCGTCCGATTATATGCTTACACGCATGCACGCGTACACATACACTCACACACACACATGCACACTCATACACACATACATACAAGCATAGCACGTGCACGCACACTCATACGCCCACACCCACAGTAAGTGAAGCTTGCAATCAGCTTCGTCCAATACACAAATTTAGGCTCGTTTGGAAAATGGTATGTTTAAGTTAAATATAATTCAAAGCATATATACAGAGTGGACCACAGAAAACAGTGCACCCCGATATTTGGCAGTATTCATTAGACTTTAAGGAAATTTTGACGATACAGAAGTGTCATTTGACAATCCCCTCCCTTCCACTTCTCCAACCCCTACACTTAAAATAAGGAGCGTACCATGTGTAGCATAACCTTAGGAAGGCATTTGGATGGAGTATTCGGGAATATGATCATCCATGGTTTTTTTCGATATCTACAACGTCTTTGCAAAAAAAAAGTTTTAATTAATGTAAACTGCAACACCTCTTAACCATGCAACGCAAAAATGTAATATAATTAAACTAACCAAATTATAAGTTCTGATACACAAAACAATTTATTCAATTAATGAATTATATGTTTAAAACGGTGTCCATCGTTATTAGAGTGCATTGATGTCATCTACGTCGTCTCAGTTCTTCCAACATAGCGGGTTCGGTCGTATAAATTTTATTCTTTAAATTACTCCACAAAAGAAACCCAGGGGCGTTAAATCGGGGATCTTGTAGGCCATTCAATGAAACCTCTTCTTCCAATCCATTGCTCTACTATAATGTGGAGGTGCGCCATCTTGTTGAAGAAACAGACCATCTTCTATGTGTCTATTATCATTTTCAATTATACCTGTGAGAGCGGGATCAATAATGTCCTGTAATAATTCGAGATATGTTTTTCCGTTCAAATTTTGTGGCAAAAAAAATGGCCCAACAATACGATCCCCATAAATTAACTTAATTTAAGAGGATGCTGGGTATGTGTATCCCGGAATACTCTAGGATTTTCGTCAGCCCAGTAACGGCAATTGTATCGATTACGGTACCATTTAGAAAAAAGGAACATCCATCCGAAAAACAAATATTGAACAAAAGGTTTCCATTATATTTATTTTGTTAGTCATAATCTCACAAAACTGTATTCGCCTGTCTAGGTCATCTTCATTTATTTCCTGTACCAAATTTATGAAGCTTCAAAACACTACGAACCGTAGTGCGCAAAAAACTAGAATCTTGGGCCAATTTTCTTGCACTTGTAGGATCTAAATTAATATGACCTGAAATTGCTACTTCTGCCGCTTCAGTCCTAACACGATTTTCACAGTTCTTTGTTTTATTAGCTACTGACCCTGCTTGACCAAATTTTCTAACTAACTCTAATACATACGAGTGATAAAGTTGCTTGTCTTCATGAAGCTGATTAAATAAATCGCTATTCTTCTTGTACACTTCCCGTTTTCAAAAAATATGGAAATAATCTCAACTCGTTCTGCAATTGAATATACCATTTTGAAAGTATTAAAATAATACCTAAATTAATTTACTAACGGCAATGTTAAAAAACTGTTTTAGTATCAAGTTACTAATTTTTTACAAAATTCGTTTTAATTTACTTTTGATGTGACAAGTAAAATTGACACACTATAAAAACCTAGGCGTTTCTAATAGGTGTTGCACTTTAAATTAATTAAAACGAAATATCGAAAAAAATCATGGATGATCATATGCAGGAAGACTACATCTAAACACCTTTCTAATGATGTGCCCCACATCGTACATTCCCTATTTTAAATTAAAGGGTTGAGGAAGTGGAAGGTAGGGAGTTAACAAATCACATATATCTGTATCGTAAAAATATGTCACACTTGGAACAAAAATCGACGTGTTTCTGCTTTTCATTAAAGTCTAATGAACACAGCCAAATATCGGGGTGCGCTGTTTTCTGTATTTAATAGCGTATGGTATCAATTCCTCAACGAAATACGGATGACAGTTACTCAGATACAGGGTTTGATATGGGTTAAAAGTGCCTCGGACGCCACCCAAAAATATAGTATATTCCGTATTGCCTTCGGAACAATTCTGAACACACGCTCACACACACGCACGCACACACACCTGCCCGCTCGTACAAACACACACACACACACACACACACATAAACACACACGTATACACACCCACACAGCGACACGTCAGGTTGAATATGATTTAGCCTTAGAATTGCTGAAAACAAGTAAATCCGTCGATAGCTCCATCAATTTTTTTCACGTATACAATACATAGATCAATATATGTATCCGGCGTATGAAAGTAAACATGACATAATATAACAGATTTTTGCTTAAACATAAGCAATTATATCATTATAATGTTTGTTTAATAGAAACAGGTTTGTTGGTTAAAGGTAATAACATTCGAATTTAGAATGGTTAAATACTGTCAATGTATTAAGTAAATTTGAGTATTCTACGTGGAAGAAAATCTAACCGTTTAACAATGAAGCATAATTAAATTTTAATTAAAAATTATTATTAATTTTATTAAATACATAAATAAAAAGTTTACCTCGAGTAGGATTTGAACCTACGACCTGTACTTTGCTAGAGTACCGCGCTAACCATCTGCGCCATCGAGATTCAAACCCCAATCGATGCAAATTTTGTCTTTATGTATGTAGAACTGATGTAAATTCTAAATATAATGTGATTACAATCAAATTACTTGTATTAATGGAATATGAGCCTACAATATAATACAGTATAATATAATTAAATTTTGTTTTGCGGGACGTTTTGTTTTGCAATTTCGTTCGCTGTTTAAATACATGTTATTGTGAATTTAGGTAATTACAGAAACCATCAGTATTTCTTTTTTTAGACATTAGTAATCGTTGTGTTGCACCTTTTTTAATAAATTAATACAGTTGTTCTATACACAAGGTAACTTTTCTCCAACTATCTGAAAGAATATTTGAACGTTCCGCAGGAACCAAAGGAGAAAGTTGACAATTCAGTAGTAAGCTTTTTAGCTTACGAGTAACATCATTAATGTAATTTCTATAAATAAAAAAGTTTGTGAAGCAAAATTTTATCCTAAGTTTTATTAAAGAAATTCAGAACAGTTTAATTATCCTTAGGTTTTTAGTCGTAGTCTACTGCAAATATCGTTAAGAAATGTTTGGTATTTGCCCTTATTAGCTAAATTGAAGTTATTTAAGTTGCTTCAAGATTAAATTATTTCGAAACCTAGTTCAAACTTGTATACGAAAACCAATTATCAAGTTAATGTAACATTATTCACTTTATCGTCATAGTTTAATATAATCCAAGAGCAACGCTAACGTTAGAAAATTCAGTTAAGGTTATTACCATGGTTAATATAGGAAATTAATGTATAAGCTTGAATGCATTTAGTAGTAATATACACAATAGTGGTGTAATGTAAATAAAATTTATCTGTCAATATTTACATCTCAACATATTATGATTTCCGTATACAATGAATGTGTTTAACCTTTTAATTTAAAAGATTATAATACGAAAATGTAAATTTTCACCATTATTATACCTATAAAAAATACTTACCTTTTTTGGGTTTTTTAGTGGTGTATTTTTGTATTAACGTTTATACAAATTTCAACGTTTCGATGATACTTACAGTTATCGTCCCCAGTAGTGATAAAATCTTTTAGAAATGTTTAAGTGTTGAAACAATTTTATGAAATATGAAAATTGAAAACGAAAACATTAGCCTGCTGTTAATATAACAGTTTGATAAACGTATAAAACCAACCATGGAATACGTTTTAGTAAAGAATTACTAGATCTCTGATAAATTGAATATCGTCAATCTGCCTTGAAGGTGACAAATCAGAACAAGCTTTAACAGTCGAAGGCTAACAGTGAAAAATGTCATAAACAAAGAGCAAATTTGTCATAATTTAATCAAATTACGATGTAAGTGTAAAGTTGTGAAAAACTTTAATTTGAAACCGATAAAAGCATTCGCAAATAGAAACTTTACATCAACTAAAAATCTAATCAAATCTAACAAAGAAATAGCTTTTTTAATAAATTTATGTGTTAGTTTACAGTGAAAACACAATGTAGTAAGTTTAATATAATTTTTTAATTTTAATTTTATTTCAACTAAATATGTTAAATTATAGTGCTGTGGTAATTTAACACATAATTGGTAAAGGATGTACTTTAAGATCTAGAAAAATACACAGGCAGAAACCTAGACATACCAAAAGCTAAAATTAAAATTAAGGTATGGCATGTGCCTTTTTTTAATTATAAGGCGCCAAAACCTATTTAATCGGAGATCTTCTTGCCTATTGACGTTAATACAATGTTTATATAACTTAATGTCTTCACGTTGTAGGCGAACATAACAATATTTCCATATTATCAAATTGAATGTAATGATTTAAATTGTTTGAAGCATGCTCAGCTATCGCAGATTTGTCGGGTTTGACTCAATCTCATATGTTCTTTACGTTTTGTATCAAAGCTACGTTTGATAATTGATACACTTCGAACATACACTATGAAAAAATCCAAAAAAGCTGAGAATTTTAAAAAGCTTACAATGTTTTACTATGACGGTCATGATGAGTTACTGAGCACTTACTGAGAATTTAAAATGAATATGGTTTTCGATAAAGACAGATTAAAGAAAATCCTTCCTGTCAATACCAGTTTAAGAAAAAGATGGCTATAAATACATGGAAAAATTTGGAACACTGGAACTGTGGCAGGATCTGTAACAAACAAAATACACCCACGTACCACACAAAATTAAAAAACACCGAACACGTTTCGATAGCTACGCTATCATCATCAGCGGTCGACTAGGGCGGACTAAAGAAAATTTCTAACATACTTCAACTAGGAAGGTTTTATTAGCATGTAAAAGAAGCACGAACTTGATTGTTTTGAAAGTTTAGAGATCTTCAAAAACAAACAAATTCTAATGAATAATGATGATCAAGGACCTTTAGGCTACTCTGAACTCATTAAACTTTCATAACTTTCACTTTCACTTTCACCAGATTAGCAACGAAGCGTTACTCGCTGATGGTATATATGTTAGAAATTTTCCTTAGTCCGCCCTGGTCGACCGCTGATGACGATACCGTAGCTATCGAAACGTGTTCGGTTTTTTTTTTAATTTTGTGTGGTAGGTGGGTGTATTTTGTTTGTTATAGATAGATATGGAATTGTGCAATTTTCTATTTCATTGCTCAGTGTTAATAACATAAGTTAATCTTGTTCCTTGATGTGATAGGGTTCAGTAATTATTGACTATTATAGGAATTTAGGCAATTGCAGTTGTGTGAGGAACTCTTTACATAAAAATATATGCAAAATTTAAATAACGCTACTTGGGTAGAAAAGTTAATACACATATTATGACATAGTTTATATCACAAAATGACCACCATTTTCCAATAAAATTGACCAACAGATAAACAATTTTTATGTGCCACACAAAAGGGTTGAACAGAAAAGCAAACAGAAGCAACGCTAAGTTTAAAAATGTATATTTGCGATGTGTGTTGCATAAGTAATTTCTGTTGTATTTCTACCTGGAAATGCTCCAGGTAACTGTAGAAGGCAGCCCTGATTGCAGTTTGGCAGGTATACATAATTTATATTACTCTAACATGAATACAAATACAAAATATACCATGCGTGCTTACCCTTGATTATAGATCAAATTGGTCAAACAGTAATATGAAGGATGTTTAAAAACTATGACAATTTATGATACTAAAATTAACAAGTTTTTGTATAAAACAATGCTAATCTAACTTAAGTTATAATTAAGGTACTTACCCCTTGTCTTGAAATCGTGTATTATCTTTTATCTTTTTTGGCAAAGTGGTAGAGAGTCATGCAGACCACGTTAATGGTAGAAATACCTATAAAAGTGTTATCACTAAAGCAAAGAGTTATTTGAACCACGAAAATGCAACGAACTAGTTAAATCTCCTATGGACAGCTATAAATTTTGATCTTTAGTTAAAGCCACCAGTAAAAATATTGGTAGATCTTCATTTCCCTCCATGACATACTTACAGCAGCTGATTCTGTAGACAGAGCTAATCTTTTTGTCGATTCCTTGTACTAAACTCGTGTCTTCACGATTCAGGAAAACATGTGCACCTGGTCAACTTTTCTTCACACCTTACGAAACCAGTTCATCTTAGCTAGAAGCTCCTAGAATCGGTCATCAGTAAGCTTAACCTCAATAAGGCGACCGACCCAGGCTATTGTCTTAAAGAAATGTTCCCTTCCTTTACTATGAAAGTTAGCAACTGTTTAACCTATTCCCAAAAAAGGCGATAAGACCGATCCTTCCAACTAACGGCCAATTGCCATCACTTCCATTTAGTCCAAAATCATGGAGAAGCCGGCAACCAGCAACTGATCTCTTTCCTTGAAACTAATACTCCTTAGTGACCACCAGTATGTCTTAGATAGAGTCGTTCAACAGGTGATGTTTCATATGTGGCCCAAGTGGTACAAAACATCGAAACAATCTGGTGAAACACTTGTAATAGCTTTAGTTATCTCAAAGGTTATATTAGTATTATTAAAATAAAATAAAATATAGAAAATTTACATAATATGGGAACAATTGGTTGTATTCAACATGCTTAATCGTCCATACTAAGTGACCGAGCTGGTAACGTAGTGGTCACACGATCTGTTTAGCATTCGGGAGGTAATGGGTTCGATTCTCGTTACCGTCTACCTTGTACAAGGTTTTTTCAGGGGGTTTTCCTCATACACATCTAGTGGCATGGTCACAGCGTATATGGACACCATGTGCGGCTACTTAGGTGAATGCTGGGGTAGTGTTTTCCCCCTCAGAACCCTTACTCCGTTCCTTCCGATCCTATCCTGACCACACCCATTCTTAATCCCACCATGCATATATACGTAATATATGTATGTATGCTGGGAATCCATGATTGTGGCTGAAGGAGCTCGGGAAGCTCGAGCAGCCCGCCCTCCCTGGGGAGGGAATGAAATACGTTGCCTTTTCCTTTTTCCTTTCCATACTAAGTTTGAGACCTACAAAATTTTCTTTTTATAATCACATTATTTCTTCACAATAATAATTAACATGCAGTACGTATCCCAATATATGCTATATGATTGATCTTATGAAGACTAATGGTGCATTTTACTTGCTTTGTGCTATATTCAGTATATTAAAGGTACATACACGTCCGTAATGTTAATTAATGTTAACTAGTACATGCAAACAAACGCAATATATCACAAAATATTATAATTAAACCTCACATTGATTAAAACTTTGGGTTATAAACATTAATTTAAATTAGTAAACTCATACGTAGTTTATGTATACGACTAGCAAAAGTTAAACAAAATATAGCTGTGAATTCAATCTATTTAGTGATTCGATAGTAATATATTTATGGAAACATTTATTGAAATTAAATTTAAACAGATATTCATAACCAATCAACAAAATTAACCGGTGTATTATTGCATTACAATTTAGTTTCAGGAACAATTAGATTCTTTCATTTTCATTTTTTAATTTCAATTTTAAGTAAGATATTAACATCTCAATTATGGGTTGTGCCTTGCGTAATTTAATTTACTTCATTTACTATACTTTCATAATTTTATAGTACAGTTTGTGTAAATATACACAATAACTTTACCCTAGGTAAAACCGCTATGTTACACCATTGACATATTCTTATTACGTATTTCTAATTAATATTTAATTATATATTTTGTGGAGATAAGTGACTAGGTAACTCGTCGTTTTATACCATTGTTTTCTTATTTCTACAATAAAATTTACTTAATAACCTATAGTTACACACCTTCTATATTAAATTTCGTTATTACGCCATCTTGTAGTAATAAGTAAAACCTAAATTTTGACTAGAGATCTTCCAAAAATATGGTTAATTGGAAAACACGTACTTAGACATTTCTACGTCTAAAATGAATTAAACAACCCAAGTTAATTTGGGATAAAATCCAGCTGACTATTTATTGAATATGGACGACTATATATCCCTTTTTAAACGAACTTGTTTGGAAAAAAAGGCTTTTCTACGATCTGATTTCAACGCGGTGATAATACATTACACATTGGTTAAATACACATTAATCGTATCTTCAATTGTTACAGGATTTTTTTCTGGATCTGTAGTATATTTTTCCGTTCTCATTTTCTGTGTAACTAAAGATATCAATATTATCGTATTATTGTTGAGTAATCACTTCGAAGAACAGTTGTTACTGAATTTACTTGTTGGACTACGTTGAAATAGGTTAGTCTACAGTTATATTTATTACACATGTCGATTATCAAGACACTTAAAGTATATTCATATTATTTGATAGTAATCTACTGCCCATTTGCAACAGTGAAAACTGTGTAGCATACATTGAATATAGTTATTTCTGTTCAACTATTTGATTACTGGTGTCAATTGCACGTTAGACTAAATATTGACATTTGGTTAAATTAATCAATCCTAGATTCTAAATTTACATATATATTTACGTATTATATATACAAATACCGCTGCCAAATTATCTGCCATAATGCTTTCTCATTTATGTAACTAAGTAACTTCAAAGCCACCTTACCTGAATTTGAAACATATCGGTTTTTAAACACGATGATTCCCCATTTTGGTCCACCACTTTAAATTTTTTAATTTTGATAAATGATTTATTCTTAGCGATCCGAAAAAAACTCCAATACCCAACTTTCAAAGAAATTTTAAAAACGATACGCCACTGGCAGTTTTTAAAACTTTTTTATAAGTTGAAAAATTGATCTTTAACCTACAATACCTGGATTTTAGTCATACTGGATTTTAAATAGATCATTCCACATTTTTGATCCGCCATTTTGAATTTTTGAATTTTGACAAAGTATTTACACTCTGCGATCTTAAAGATCTCCAATACCCGGCTTTAAAAAAATCCGTTGATAAATTAATCAACACTATAATCCCCCATTTTCGATCTGCCATTTAAAATTTTTTAATTTTGACAATTGATTTATTCTTAGGGATCTTAAATACCTCCAATACCTAATTTTCCACTCTAAAAACGGTGCGCTACTGGCAGTTTTTAACATTTTTTTATTTAGATAATGTTTTACAAATTAATAAAGTTGCAAAATTCATCATTAGCCCACAACACCTGAATTTTAGTCATATAGGATTTTAAATACGATAATCCTCCATTTTTGATCCGCCATTTTGAATTTTTGAATTTTGACAAATGATTTACACTTAGCGGCCTTAAAACCCCCAATACCCGACTTTCAAAAAAATCCGTTGATAATTAAATAAATACTATAATCCCCGATTTTTGATCCGCCATTTTGAATTTTTTTATTTTGACATATGATTTATTCTTAGCGATCTCAAAAACCCCCAATGCTCGATTAAAATCGGTTGATAAATTAAAAAATACACAATTTTGTACCCTAAAAACGGTGCGCCAATGGTTATTATATATATTTTTATTTTGAAATTATATAAAAAGTATTAGTTTGTTATTTTAATTATGTAACATTTTAAAATTTAAAGAAAAGGAATTTTTCAGTTTTTTGACACGCGCACGAACACGCACACGCACACGCACTCGCACACGCACACGCACACGCACACGCACACGCACACACACACACACACACACAGACTGTCATTTTTCTTTCTTTAAAAATGACTTTTTTTATCGATAACTTTAATGATTCAAAGATATCGCGCACACACACACATACACACAATCAGACACGAATTTGTTTTTTCTAGAAATATATTTTTCGTTTTGTTTAGGCCACGAGATATGTAAAAAAAGGTGTTTTAAAATTAAAACCGATTACATAGCTTTCTCTTTATACGTACCTAAATGAGAAATCAATACTATATGTGTTACTTATACATAACTAACCATTATTTACGTACATTTTTTGTTTTAACTGACAGTGGACATTGACAAAATAACAATAGCTTCTGTACAGCTAAATTTGTAAGTTTTTTTTAGATAATTCAAGTTCACGTTATCCGATACCCAACCGCCATTTATTCTGGTTCGTAAGTTTTCTTCCAGATCTCTTTCTCTTATCTCTCGATCGATTCCTTCTGTCCAACTAAAACGTGGTCTTTCTCGTTTCCATGGGGAGTCCATTTTATAATCTTGTTTGGTAGCCTTCTGACATTCTTTGTACGTGTCCACACCATCTCAGCTGATGGGTTCTAATATCGTCAACGATTAAATGTTGCACGCTCATGATCCTATCGTTGGTAATTCTCTCCAATCTGGACCTTCCTGCCTAGCACCTCAAAGAATCCATCTCTGTGGATGCCAGTTTTTTTTTTGTTTCGGTCTTTTAATTACCAAACCTTGCATCTCTAGATTGTTATGCTTTTCACGATCGCATTATACATTCTGCGTGTGTTCGTGTTAGAAATAGCTTGGTCCCATAATACGTGGTTGAGAAGTGTGATGGCTTTTCTTCCTTGTGTGTTTCGTTCTTCAATTGCGTTATCCATGTTTCCGTCCTTTGTGATAGTCAATCCTAGATACTTGTACTTATCACAATGATCAATTACTTGTCCGTCTTACACTGCCAGATTACTTGGTTCGACCCACACACGTGGATTTCGTGTTCCGTAGATTTCTATCCATTTCCCATTTCTGATATTCTTCGATCAATTTTCTGGCATGTCATGTATTCTAGATCATCGTAATACTAAGCGAGTTAATCGTCCGCAAATGACTGTGCATATATGTTATTGGAGTTAATCGGTATACCCATATGCTTGAATTTCTTTTTACAAGTATGTAGAGTCTGTTCAATGGATGTCTTAAATAATGTGGAGGAAAGACAAAATCCTGGTTTGAGAGTCTTAGTGACGGCAAAGCCCTTTGATGCAGAGTTTCCAATTTTGATTTTAGCTTCAATTCTTCACTGCTTCAATTTTAGGTTTACATTCAGACTTGTGGCCTATAACGCTTCCCATAGTTTGTTCCGCGGTACACTGTCGTACGCTTTCTTCAGATCCACGAACAAACGTTGTATCTTCTGATTAACGGCCATTTTCTTTTCAATGATTTGCGTGACGCAAAAAAGATGATCCAGTGTCGACCTTCCTGTCCTGAAACTAGCATTTTTCTTGGACCTCCATATCGCCATAATCTTATTCTATTCGCTTTTTTCGGCAGGGTACCATATATTCTGCTGACTTGTGACTGCAATACCCCGGTCACAGCGCCACGAGATAGAAGAACACCAAAAGAAACACGACACGTTTAATATTCACAAGAAAACCAAAGAGATAACGGGAATAAATAAAAAGAAGATAGAAAGTATGGTAAGAGATGAGAATGGGCACATTATGCTAGACTTTAAAGAGAAAATGAAGGAATGGACCGAATACATAACGGATCTGTTCGAAGATGAAAACAGAGGCAGTAACTACAATATAGACTATAATAGGGATCATGAGGAAGCGGGACGTGATGTTGGTCTGCTAATAATAAAAGAAGAGATTAGATACGCCCTACAAAATGCAAAAAATGGCTATAGATATCCTCCTAGACCTTTACAGTAACATCTACGTAACCGTATCAATACCCACGGAATGGTTAATCTGTACCTTCATAAACTTACCCAAGAAACCAAAAACCAAAGAATGTAGCGAACATAGAACAATAGTGCTAATGAGCCATACATTTAAAGAAGCTGAACGTTGAGGCCTTTGGATGTGGTGTTTACAGTTGAGTGGACAGAAAGGGTGACAAGTGTGGAATCAGGAGAGGAGAGAAGTACGAGCTATTGAGAAACATCATGTAAGGCAAAATAGTGGAAAAACGAAGTGTTGAGCAGGGAGGGATGTCTTGGTTAAGAAACCTGCGGGAATGGTTCATCTGCAGCTCCGGAGAATTATTCAGAAAGACCGCTAGCAAAATTAAAATTGCGATTATGATTTCCAATCTCCGATAGGAGAGGTACCCCAAGAAGAAGAAGCGTTTAGTTTACCTTACGATTATATGAGTTTTAACAGTCGTTAAAAGGAACCGTCTTTTTTCAATGCTATAATAATCGTAAATACTAATTGCGCGACAAAAGACAAAAGGAGTGGTGTTTGTACTTTAACGTTTACGTTATGATTATATGAGCTTTAACAAGCGTACCTGACATGGGTTTGAAGGGAACAGTGTTTTCTTAGGATCTACAGATAGATGCAACAATCCTGTTTTACTTTTAAAAATTTCTACAAAATCGTTACAACCCACCAAAAATTCTCTAGATTCTTTAATGCAAATCTACCAACTCCTATTAAAGGTAAATTAATTAATAAAAATGAGTACTTTCTCCAAAGGTCAAAATGTATTAATTAGTTACTTGCAGGTCAAGACCCGATGATGGTTTGTACGTAGGCAACAACTATACAATTGTTCCAGGAAGGTTGCATATCCACCCGGGGTGAAAATACTACATTAATATCCTATATATTGAAATAATCGGGTCATTCAGTTCACGCAGATTTCGAGACAACCGCTTGAAGGATGTCGATGATTTTTTTTTGATATGAAGGTAATTTTACGTAGAAAGAAATAACGGAGCCAGAATTTTATTTGAAGGTTTTAATTTTTGAAAAGTCTAGCAGCCGATGCTAATATTGTTGTCCATTTACATAGATACGTTTGTATTTAATTTATTATGCGTTTTATTTTCATTAAATTTAATTTTAAACGCAAAATTTTGCGGAGGAAAGGCTAGTTTATACTTATTTTCTTATTTTGTTCTATGAATCCACATTTATTTTAATTTATTTTGTACTTTGTTTAGAGAAAGAAATACTTGTTTTAGTTTAATGTTTTGTACTACTAAGTTTTCACGCCTACTGCGACTCAGTTATATCCGCGAGCAAATACCTGTAAATAGGTACCTTTGTCAACTATTTTATAACATAACTACCAGAAGTGAAAGGGGTTATTAAATTAATAATCACGTCAATGCAAATAAAAAATGTAAGCTACATTCAATAAAACTGATTTTGGTAAATCTTTAGAACTGTCACTACTGTCATACAGAATCCTTATCCATTCGTCTCTACTTGTAGCCAGTACAGGTGGTGCAGATCTGTGTCATCATTTGTCGTCT
Source organism: Vesta saturnalis (assembly GCA_036346205.1). Lineage (NCBI taxonomy): Eukaryota > Metazoa > Arthropoda > Insecta > Coleoptera > Lampyridae > Vesta > Vesta saturnalis. The sequence goes on along the minus strand of JARFJB010002341.1, from coordinate 3,291,722 downwards.
AAAGACTTACCTCAAAATTTTGTGTAGATGTTGCCTTAAGTCAAATATTTTACTGTGAAAAAAAAGTAATGTGATATTATCCGTTCTTTATCAAAAGCTGGGCGAAATGACTTTACTACATAGGAAAAGTGCCTGGCAGTTTTATGAGCTGTTGAGAAGTTTTGGCTATAGATTGAAGCTTCTCATTTTACTGATAACCACCAACTTAAGTAGATTACTATAATCACTATAATTGAAAGTAATGGTAAGTAATGTCTTAAATCTTTTATCCCTTCCTATCCCTTAAGTCGATTGAATCAAAACTACTACTACTTTTTGGGAAACTTGTCACTTAAGAATTCTTGGCACTTAAACCTTTTTCCTCATGTTTCTATCTTTCCTAGAAAATTTTATTTACGGTACGTTGAAGATAGTCCTTTGCATAAGCGTATCAGTGTTTCGTGGCCGTCCAAATTCCTCTCTGATTACTGGCGCAAATCTGTTCCTAGGCGACAACGTTGTAGGGTGACCTCCGAACATCATTATCCTCCAACGTCTGATCCTTTACGTGTGACAAAATTTTATTGAATTATTGTTGGTCTGCCCTTCATGGAAACATTGCTCTATAAGTTTGTCAATGTTCCATTTGTTCGGCACATAAAGTGAAAAATCTGCACTTCCTGGTTTTCTAAAAGAGATTCCCTTATATCGGATGTGGTTTACTGTTTGTTAAAGTTTTTAACAAAGATCATCAAATTTACCTTGAGTAATAGTGTGCGGAAACCTAATTTTGCAGTTTTTTACGCCTCTGGTCATATTAACGCTAAATTACCTCCCAAATTTGTTAGACTGATCTCACGCTGGAATTAAGAATTAGAAAATGATTCTTGTAAATCCTTATCTACGTCAAAGATTTAACACCTAGTTGTTATCTAAATGATTCACCTACTGACACACGCCTTTCTGAAAATCTAAACATAAATCTGAACATGTCTGATTGTCTCTTTAATATTTATCTTTGTTCTTTCTGAAGCCTTTTCTTTTGAGTTTTTTATTTGATACTGCGTACTCTATCATTTCACTTTTGTCGTTTCGCTGAGTTACAAATTTCTCTTTGAAAATAACTCCTTTTTAGATAGGTTTAAACGTTGTTCCACAGCGACTTACCTTTTTTTTTATTTAACATTTTAATAAACAAGTCTTGCATAAGGTTTTCTGGTTACTCACCTAATATCGTACAGCATATCGTAACCTTTTAAGCTACCCGCTTTATATTGAAGTAGTAGTCACTTAGGTCACAAGCGTACGAAACTGAACCCTGAATTTAGATAGGCTTTTTTGGTAATTCTTAAATTGTTGATTTAATCTAGTTAAATCACTTACATGCGGAAACAAGGCCATATAGCCTATCTAACCTTTTCATTTACTTATCTTTGTTATTCAATTCTACTTGACCTTGCTGGTACAAACATTATTTTATGAATTGTAGGACAAAAAGTCACTCATATCGTGTTCAATTTCTGAAACAAGCCAACTGGATAATTAACAATAATCACTCCATCAAATGGAGATATAGATGATGAGGTGTACATTAAAGGACGTGAAAAAGTCGACTACACCTACAAAATTTGAAAACGACCCATTACTCAATTTGAAAAAGATCCCACTTTACATACAATGAAGGCGAGTTGTTTTTTTTTATGCACAAAACATTTATCACTATGCATTATTGAATGGTTATTATGAATATCATATTCATGTAATGAAATTCTAATAAAACAACTAACTAGTGTATATTAACATAGCCTGTTAATAAACATTTTTATTTACATAAATTATAATGATATGTATAAAATTCAATTTTAAATGCTCTTTTCGAAAAAAATTTATTAAATAGTCATGGAATAAAATATTTATCTGTAGAACATATGGGAAAAAGTATTACCTTTTAAATCTAGAACACCATATTTTAATTAAAAGAAATAATAAGATTAATGGTATTAGTAAATCGTAATGTGTTTTACTACAACTTCGGTACGTTGCGCCATCATCGATTTAATATGAAAATTTTGTTAATTTTATTAAAATAATTTGCCTCGAATAGCATCTCCAGGGGATAGGGTTCAATATAGTTCAGCATAAAAAGAGAAACATTAAACATTTATATAAGGTCCTTTTGTACATTAAATTCAATCGTGATTTTAATTACATCAGGAATTGTATAAATTTTACTTGTATTCAAACACCTTGTATCATCTGAAAATATATTACATGTTGTGTGCATGTGAATTTCGTTGACCTTAATATATGTGTTTGTGAAGCATCATAACCAAACAATACTACTAATTTAATTTGGGTAAGTATTCTTCTTTCTTAATAAATAATATTGAATCAATATAAAATTAATAAATGGTTGTAGTATTTCTAGACTAGTATATAATTCACTCGTATCCCTTACATAAATACACATAAATAACCTTCAATAAAATTCAACGTAACCTTCAAATAAGTACGTAAGATTCATAGACTCACGTTAATGTTCCTTTCTTATAGCTGATCCAATTTCCAACTCAGATGTAATTCAAATTCCAATATTATTGATCCATTGGGGGAAGATCTATAGCATCATCAAGTTGTCGATATGCTGCATCAATGTTTGCTGCATCGGTGGAAGGTCTATACAGCACCAATATGCATAGGTATACTGCATAAATATCTGATTTGTCACTTTTCCATAAGCACTTAAATTTATTATTATACCCATAAATATAATAACTTACTTTCAGGTTCGTATATTCGAAAATACCACAACTTTTATTATTACTTGCATTTTTCAATTTTAATTTCAATTCGAATAATAATACAAAGGCAATTCGGTTAAAATAAATTTTAATGTTAACGCAATAATTGAAATACGCCGATTTACATTCACTTATACAACTATACACCACCCGAAATAATAATTACGTTAACCTTATTTTTATTACAAATTTTAATTTTCATTTGTATATTAATATAAAAATTTTAAGGTATACTAACCACTTGAACGATGTTAAATTTTCAATCATGTACACATCGAGTGACATGTTCACACTTTGGAAAGTTACAAGATAACATAAAAATTTCTGCCACTTGCTTATATAGCTTCTGAAAAACAACCCATCTCCGTAGCAAATATTGCCAATAGAAACATAAGACTGCTTAATTTTCATTGGTTAATCATTTTTCAGAAATTTACGAATTACTATTTTTACTGATAACTTTCTTATACGTGGACAGATCTCAAAAATATAATCATTTTTGAATTCTATGCAAAATTTCCTTTCCATAGCCATATTTCCTTTAAAAATTCTTATTCTATCTAAATTATGACAAATATGCAAATTCCCATACACGAATTTACTTATAACTAACTTGTTCTAATTCCAACAGGAAAACTACAAACAGAATTGGATTCCTTGACCCAAAATACATGAGAATTAACGAATTTCAAACAGTTTTATGGTTCACGGTAATAAATTCTATCTCAATCACTGCGTTAAGAATCATCATAACCTGGTTTATCAAATTTTAAGCATAAATCACATCTGTAATGTTAATTTAAGTTGCAACATTTCCTAATCACATTGCTAAGTAAGTTTATAATATAATCTGTGTATAATTTCACTTTGAAACTTAATAAGCTCTATCAATCTTGTAAAATATGTTTGGATTTCATAAGTTTAACATGTCTTTTACACTTCTTACGTTGATTGATACAATTTAATTTCTTTTTGTTATGGTACTAGACTAGAATATTATCATACAAATGGAATACATGTATTTTATAAATGAAATTACATATTTTTACTACTCCGAAGCTCCTCGGAAACTATTATATGATGAATACTACTGCTCAGCTGTGATGACATTTTTATATTTATGAGATCTCGTTTAACTAGCTAACAACGTGTCCTATATTCACATGTGTAATTCACACTTATGAATTCTGTGCTTTACATATATGTTTATTCAAATTCAACGTAATTAATTTATGTTTAATGTCTCTTTTAATCTGAGATTATCTATGATTCAGCTTAATTAATATAGGTTTATTAAGGAATATTTCTAAAGTTTGTTGATGGGATGTGGTGGGGTATACTTAAAGCTACAAATCTAAAATATTTTCACTTGAATTGGGAAGTATATACACAGCGATTTATATCAAAGTTGAAGTTTTTAATGGAACCCTCTGTATATTATTGCATATTTGGATTCCTTGGTCAATTCTAATGCGACTTTATGTATCACACCCAAAACCTAAAACGAATCGTCAACACGCAATTCGTCTTTATTACTAAAAGTAGATGTCTGTAAAAAACTAAATATCGCTGTGATCACAAAACTTAGAAGGCGTTGACTCTGCGATGTTACTAGACATGAAATGTACTAGAGTAAACAGAATGGTCAAATTCGAATTCTTCTAGTGTCAAATTACTTTGTCAACTTAGAACACTTCAATCAATGATAACTTGATTTTTTCAAATGGAGCGGCCATTTTTTCATTTTTCCATCAAATGCGGAATTTTTTACCTTTCTAACGATATAAATTAGTCGGTATATATCTTCGGTAGATTTCTTTTAATTTCACAATTTCTGATTAATTTGCTGTATTTTTATTTTGTATTATCTAGTAACCCGTGGAAAATGAACAAATAACTATTCATAATATAAAACAATATTTATTAAGTAGAAAAATACATAAACACAAAAAACAAAATTTCGAGCTAAAATAAAAATAGAATAATTTTAATAAATGTTCAAAATGACCTTGTTCTAAGCAAATATTAATTCTAAGACAGAAATAATTTTTAACCGTATTTACATTACCGGGTTAATCTCCCGCAATTGTTGGCGTAAATTCTTCCTTGACGTACCGCCAAAAAAAGAAATCAAGCGGGGAAATATCTGGAGATCTCTCCGCCTATCGTGTTGGTCCATCCCTTCCTAAATACCGAATATGCCTGCCCAAATATTAATCAACCATTTCTCTTGACTATGAACTCGGAAATGGCGAAGGTTTTCATCTGAGTAATAATGAAAATTGGGCTGGTTAATAAATTGCGGTGGAAGATGCACTCATCTGTAAACATGATCTTATCCAAAAATTGTAAATTCTCATTTAACCTTTATTCCACGCAATTGCAAAGGTTAATCCTGTTTTGAAAATCGATCTCCTTGAGCTCTTGATGTAGTTGGATGTGCCAAGGATGAAATTTGTTTTTTGAATTATTTTTTTAAATTTAGTTTCTTATTTTCGTAATTTAGTTTTTGTGTTTTATGTGTTTTTCTACTTAATAAATAATGTTTTATAAGGTAAATAGTTATTTGTTCATTTTCCACTGGTTACTAGATAATACAAATAAATCAGAAATTGTGAAATCAAAAGAAATTTACCGATGATATATACCGACTAATTTATATCGTTAGAAAGGTAAAAAAATTTTGAATTTGTTTCAAAAATGGAAAAATGACCGTTTCATTTGAAAAAATCAAGTTACCATTGATTGAAATGTTCTAAATTCACAAAGTAATTTCTCTAAACACAAGAAGGATTAGAATTTGACAATTTGGTTTACGATAGTACATTTCCTGTCTAGTAACATCGCAGAGTTATGCCCTTCTAAGTTTTGTGATCACAGCGATATTTAGTTTTCTTCAGATATCTACTTTTTGTATAAAATACGAATTGAGGCTAAACGATTCGTTTTAGGTACTATGTGTGATACATAAAGTCGCACTAGAATAGACAAAGGAATCCAAATATGCAATAATATACAGGGCGTTCCATTTAAAAAATGCAACTTTTATATAAAACGCCCTGTATAAACTTTGTGATTCAAGTGAAAATATCTTAGGTTCGTAGCTTTAAGGATGCCCCACCACATCTCATAAAGAAACGCACAATCTTCCACCCACGCACCATTGGTCTAACCTGTATATGTATATATATATATATATATATATATATATATATATATATATATATATATATTAAATTAATTACTATAATCGCTTTGGGAAACCAATAGATGATTTTTTTTATACAAGTATTAAAAATATTAAAATTATAAAATTTTGGTTAATCAAAGTTGATATAATTGGTAACTAGATAATTTTATGTAAATGGAAAACTATTCTTAATTTTTATATTTACCTTTGAACTTACTCGTTCATAACAAAAACTTATAATAATTATTCTTAATTTTGTCTAAAAATCAATAAGTAAGTTCAAAGGTAAATATAAAAATTAAGAATAGTTTTCCATTTACATAAAATTATCTAGTTACCAATTATATCAACTTTGATTAACCAAAATTATAAAGTTTGCTTTCCTAAAATTAACCAAGAATGTACATTACTAATTTTGTCAATGTCTTTTTTTGTGTTCAAACTATTTTCTTTGTTTTAGGAAATATGTACCAATTCTAGTATTTCTCTTTCCTTCTTATTCTTTTCGTTTGCTTACACTTCTATATTTGGATAGTCTATTATATGTCCTGCAGTCTGTACGTGTTGAGAAACATTGCAAGCGTTGGGTTTAACTCTGCAATCACTTTTATGTTGATTCATTCTAAGTTTTAGAATTTGCGATGTTTGGCCAATGTAAGTTTGAAAATAATTTTGCTATTAAATTTCTACTTTTTGGTGTTAATGTGACAGGCTCATCTCTACCTAATAATGTTTGTAGTTTAGGAAATATTATATGATTATGTTCAATAGGTATATATAATCTATTTAGGTTCTCATCCCTTAGTTCTTGTTGAATGTGTTTATTTAGTGGAGTACTAAATAATAATTTATTTAAAGGCTTTGTAGGGTAACCATTTTCACTTAAAATAAGATTTTTATTTATTAAAGAATTGTGGCAAATTTTAATTATTCTAGATTTAAGACAATTGACCAAATTTATTTTATATTTAAATTCGTGATAAGATGCAAAATTTATATATCAGTTGGAAGAAGTAGGTTTTCTATACTAGTCCAAAATTATTTTATTGTTAAAATTTCTAATAACTAAAGTGTCTAGAAATGGTGCACTATTCAAGGTGTCTTCTTTTTGGAATGTGAATTGAATACTCCTGTGGTACCATTTATCTCTGATGTTGGAAGAGCACAAATGATATCATCTACGTATTGATATAAAAATGGTTATTGGAAGTTTAACGTTGAAGAAGCGTATTTACCATGATATCTGCAATTATAGGGCTGATGATGATGGTAAATACGCTTCTCAAATCAGTTATACCAACGTTAAATTTCCAATTCTAATTCTGTTTTTTCCTTCAATTAAAGGTTGTAAACGTTTTTTTCGACGTATTTTACGTCAAACTAGAATGTAGTATAATTTAATTTTGTAAAATGTATTTAATATATACAATTGTTTTAGGAAACTAATGTAGTCATAGTACAAAAGAGAGATACGTACTATATTTAAAGTTTCAACAGGCTTGCATCCAAGTTAAAAACATGACACAGGGTATGATCAAAATATTAGAACTATAAAACTATTTGAATCATACTTCTCTATACTCTTAGCGAATTATTAGTTAATTTAGAATCTGCAATGTCTGTCTATCATTTCCTTCAATGATGTACAAGGTTTCTTGCGCTTTATTTACGGTATTTGTAACAAGATCTAGAACTCTTGAATGACCCTTTTTACAGAGCGAATCTTACACACTCAATTTCATTTAAATTGGAGGTATAGTTTTCGCATTTTTGAGTCCATAACTATGTATTATGGAGGGCTTATTTTTGTAGTTGCATATTTTGTAAATTTTTTTGACATTGATGTTAAAAAATTAATTAATTTTATCTCTCTGATTAATATTTAACGCAATTAAGTTCATCAAATATATTTGTTTGCTAAAATACTAAGGATTACTCAAATGTTTGATATTATAGTATATATCCAGATAAAAAGTATCTTTTTTGCTTATATCACCAAGATGCAGACACTGTTATGATATTACTGAACAATAAACTTTTCATAAATAAAAACACAGTAAAATACTTTTACCTTCCAACCTACATATAGCTATAGGAGTTTATACTATCGACTATTTTTCACTATAGCTAAATCGATCTGTACCTCATTTTACGATGTTTGACAAAGTTTAGTCGAGATCGGCCGCGTGGGTGCGTACGTGTCTGCGTGCGTTAGTATCCACGATCACTTTAGAACCATAATACGTACGTACTTGGAATTTGGTATTCAAGCTTCATTTAATTTATCATGGAGCCGTTTAAATTTTGGGAAAAATTCAGCGGCGGAGAGGGGTTTAGTAAGCGCAGTTTTGGTTGTTATCAAAATTTCTGAAAAAACTGCATATTTCAAAGGTATAAAAGTACGTACATATGGGTCTTAAAGAAGTTGACTAATTTCTCATGGAGCTGATTAAATTTTGCGAAATTCAGTGCCAGAGATGCGTTTTGGCGGTTTATTATGCACAGTTTTTTGTTTTTATCAAATATTTCCGAAGAAAGTGCACATTTCAGAGAGATAAAGATACGTACATATATGTCTTAAACACGTTGGCTAATTATGTTTTTTGATATGACGAGTAATTTGGTTGTAAAGAATTCCTACGGTGGAATTCAATACCTGAATAACGATTTATGTTATACGATAATAGAGATATTTTTTAAACATAATATAATTTTGCATAGCTTTTCTTTATAAAGTTTTTTAATGAAGAGCCAAGCAGGTCTAAAAATTAATTGAAAATTTTAAACTCTATTATCGATATTTTTATCGAAGGTGACGGGTTTGAAATTTCTTTTTCAGGTTAGCATCTATATGTCTATTAACCTTTATTTGACATGAATGTTTAAACGTCTATCTGGTATAGATTATTGTTGTTGTTTTTACAATGTTGCCTATTTTCGTTATTATCGTATTACAAATGAGGTGGCATAATTATCCTAATAAAATTATTAAAACTATTTCATTTATTTTAATTTCCACTTAGTAGGTTGTAAGGTTTTGTGTAGTTCCAGGCAAGATATTTATGTTAAATATATTTCTACCCAATTTACATCAAATTCTATGTTATTACCACTGTTATTATGGCTTGGGGGTAGTCTTCATCCATAATGATAACATATTTTCTAATATTTTCGTTTGCACCTACATCGTTCATCCCTGAGTTTGGAAACCGTGTGGATAAATGTTGATTGCGCCTGTTTGGTACGAAAATAAAATTTGTACTGCATATTGATGGTGTGAACGACCTAACCGAGTATCCCCAATAATGGTGGCCGAGACCGTACCGGAGGTTGTAATTCAGCAGCGAAATAGCCATCGTAATGCCGATAGAACCAAGAAAGCAGTATAGTCGAGCATCTTTGAGTACGGTCAATGAGTACCAACCCAGAGGTAAGAATTATATTTTAGGTGAGGTCGAATTTGGGCATTATATAGCAGAAAGTGTTGCAAAGTACTGCTTAGATCTGTACAAAAAGCAGCTTTGGTAGCTGACAGAAGATTGTCACCCATGATAGGTTTGAATATATAGTCATCCCGAACATAGTAATAGAGTTTGAAAGCTTTAGGCCTGCGTCATTCATATGTATAACAGGAAATGATCGATCCTTTTCATCGCAGAAAAAACAACACTGAGCGTGGTTAGATTCTTTCAACAGCAGAGGATCATAATCAAGTCAACTATGTTCAGTAATAATACATAAGGATCGGTTCTAAGCATTTCTAACACCCAGTAAATTGAATTTGGTACATCCGCACATTATGTATCCATCAATATCGGTGACATTGACTGAAACCTCTACGTCAGTTATAATAACCAGCAAGTACACCTTAAAATTCCTTCGCAACTGAGGGCAGTTAAAGATCTGCTTAAACTACAGATATAAAACTCAACTTCTTCAAATGTAGAAAAAAAGGGTTAATTCTGTTACAAACTGTACGTAAATGGTTGATTTACGGCAACCCTAATTTCATCAGATATAATATGCCATCATTGCGTCGTTTTTCTTACTTCGCTTAATATTTAAAAATTTTAAAAATTCTACCACCCCGTTAAAAACTTACTTTAACACAGCCAATAAAATGCCATATCAAATTATCTAGTGCCGAACTTAACCCTCTAACAGGCCAATTTTTATTTCATTTGAAAAAATTATAGCATAGTAAATAAATTTTAGACCTTAAACTTTTTTATTATGAATTCTTGAGGATCCAGGGATGAAAAAAATTACCCGCCTTAAGGCGGACCTGCCCACTGAGGTGAAGGAAAATAGTCAGGGTAAAAAAAGTTAAATTAAAAAACTCAAGGCATCAATATACAAAAAGTCATATACATATGTTTTATTTTGTATGTAACTGTTGAAAACACACTTTAGTGGAGGAAGGGCACAGATTCAAATTGAATGTAGTGCAAAAAAATTGAGTTTGTTTCTACACATCCTTTTACCACTTGTATCCAAAAGGTCTGGCATGTGGTTTGAACCTTCAAATCGGATATCTGGCTCGGGGATATATGTCTTGGTATTAGGATTTAGTGAAGGTTGCATTTCTTCCTGCTTCGAAAAAATGTAGGTCTGTCAGGACGTTTTTTGAGAGCTTCGTTAACACAGAGTGCAGCAGCTACTTGTGCTCGAAACACTGGTAAAGGAGGCGATTCCATAGTCATGTCAATGAAGTGGTAGGCGAATGTGATATCTACCAAGTAATCCATCCACTAGATCAACTCTGCCCATGTGATTATTATATCCACGTAAGATAGCGGGGCAGTCAATTTCCACATACTTTTTCGCAGACCGATCAAATCTGGTGTCTTTTGACGGCTGCCTATCCTGGATAGCACTTTTGAAGGGTAGCGCCCCGACGTCTGTAGAAGACAAGCGCAAGTTTTTGTTGTCCTTCCACAACACAGTTGTCAAATCTACACCAAGTGCATTTCCCACATACTCAACAGAAAATCCTTTGTCTGCTTTAGCAAGCTGTTTATTTGTATCACTGGGAAATTTACAATTAGGAATGCGACCAGAGAGAATTGTCCCCAATGAATAAATGCCTCGGCTCCTTAGATAAACAAGTAGTGGCAGTGTCGTATAAAAATTATAAAAATATACGATATGGTTGACAAAATTAGGTATTGATTGAGATAGCCGGACGACAACATTAGCTGCTGCTCCCAGATCAGGCATATTGGGCAAAATTACATTGCTTCGTGCACCAGTAAAGTTTTCGACACTGTAAGAGCAGCCACTGCTGTCACAGAGAACAAAAAGGTTAAAACCCCATTTATGAATAACGTCCCTAGTATTCTGCGGCGTTTGGGTAACGATATATTGACATAAATATCAAAATGCCAATGTATTTCTGGATCTCGGCAGCGTTGGTAACAAAGGTTGTCTCGCTGTTTAGCGTATAAATTTGCCTGTTCTGCAATATTTTCAATAAACTCTTTTGTGAAAAAATGGACGAAGCATTGATATGGAGTTTTCAAATCCTCAAAGCTTTTTAGGAGCTTTGTACTTCCACGGAATACTTCACTCTTATGCAGCTGCAAATGCTGCTTCCACCAATGTATTTCTTTGCTATAAGTTCATTTGTGTTTCCTGTAAACCCACCTGAGTTAGGCTCGGGAACATCAACCTCCTCTTCAAATTCTGGCAGAGGAGAACGAGGTCGTTTTGCTGTCGTTGAAATGTAGCAGATGGTTTAGCTAAAGCCGACGTAGACGAAACTGTTGCAAAGCTAATCCTTGTTGTTCATCTAGATTTGAGGCTGTGAAGTATCAGGTTCTGCTACACCTAAATTCAACACTTGGGTGTCAGATGTAGAAGATTCAGAAATAGTATCGTTGCAATCGTTTATTTCATCTTCAAGGCAAAAATCTGGCTCAGCAATACTGTCAACGTCGTCAAGTCGGATTTCTATCCATCTTCAATATCGGTGTCATATTCGACAACTAAGTTGTCCAAACAGTCAAACATTTCATCAGAAGTCACTTAAGATAAGTCGTACATTTGCCTAGGATCCCAAGAATCCCCTCCATGCTGTCCTTTCTTCTTTGTGTCATATCTGATGGAAAACATTTATTTTAGTAAGAAAATAAATGTCTTATTTGAATGAACTAATTTTCACACAAACCGGCAGGTCCGCCTTTAGGATGGTTAAGGTTAGCATTGATTAGCAGCAAAATCACATGTTCAACATGTTCAACACGAACACATCAGTAACAAACATTACATGCTTAAACTCACTTGTAAATTTTTCGATCAGATCGCTAAATTTATTTATTTTAAAATACAGAAAAGAACCTTCATAGCATAACAATTATTCGGTACATTTACTTGGGCGGCACCTACTCGACTGACCCTGCTGCGTAAACGCGAGAAACAACTACGTTCAATCCAAGGCAGGATTGCCGCCATACATCCAAAAGATTTCAAAGGCATCTCTAAATAAGATTTGAATGAAGCCTGCCTAAAGGCGGGTCTGCCGACTAGAGGGTTAAGTAGACTAAATGTCAATGTAACAAACTTAACTGAGAAATTAATAGATAAAGGATTGTTTCTTTCCTTACTTTTCTTAAAATTGTAAAAGAAATATTTAGGATCTAAACCTAATAAACTGTAATGTAACATCTCTAAAAAAAAACTGGCCAGCCCATACGTTCTCTGTTACATTAAACGACTGCGTTTATCCCTAAAATTATTACTAGGTCTGCTCTAATTACCAAAATAAATAAATTTACCAGTAAATACTTTAGTCCCATTATTTCATATATTACGTAAGAAAAAATTTTAGCTTCTAACCACTTTTTTATTGTGTGTAGTAAAACAACGAATTTCGTAATTATAACTTAAATCATGCGTTACTAATTATGAAATTAACTGTGTATACCCACAAACTTCATCATAATGCTTAACAAAAGTCTTTTTTAAAATGTTAAGGTGTGATTAATAAATGTTAAAATCCAAAGTGTGCTAGAAGTTTTTCTATTCTTCCTACATATTTCCTGAATCTACATAATTTATGGTTGAATTAGTAGAGAATTTTTTTATGCATGATGTGTTTGTTATTCAGGTCAAGGAGTCGATAAAGGTAGGATCCACAACTTATAACGCTGCAACATAATGCATCTTTGTATAAAAAAAACTTTGTTCCTGAGGGATTGAAGACATGCGCTGAAAACAGGCGGCAAGACTGTGTAATACTCACTATTTAATTCTTATGTCATATCGCGCTTGGCGCTCTAATACGAAGGGTAGATTTCGCTCTTTTACGATATGTTTACGATCTGTGCGTCCGTTGTTAAGAACATGTACTTGAGTTATTAACAAAAAATTGTATATGAAACTTGGTGGTTGTGTTAGTTCTCTAACAATTTATGGAATATCTTCAAAATACACAAATTGTTTTAAAGGTAAGCTTTTTATTTAATTTAGTGGTAAACAATATCACAGCTATGTAAATAGTTTCTCTTCCAATGATAAGTCCTATATGCGGGACAGCAAAAATCGCGAGATAATAATTTATGGTGTACAGTGCACATGAGCACAATACGTAAGTATTAAATAAGTATTTGAAATCAATAGTGTATAATGTATACTTTGTATTTCCGTTAATGAAGTTAATTAACTAACAGGATACTTTATGATAGCAATTAAAAATGTTAAACGGTTTCTCCACATCAACAGGTGCAACAAAACACCCTTAACCTGGTTATGAACACCTACTACTACTTTTCCGATTGTATATTTACTGTTTTCTGATACTTTCTTTATCTTTACTACATTATATAATTAAAAACAAAAATTTGTAGCAACGCAAAATTGATTTGCTGTTGTTGGTTTAGTAAAGTTTTGATTTTTGTCGCGTTTAATACTGAAAAAAACATTTTGAAAGTAAAAATGCAAATTTAAAATACGTAATTTCCATTTTTAATTTCATACGTTTTTTTAATTATGCAGTGGGCAACAGAAAATATTTTTAATTCAGTATTCTGCATATTAATTTCGTTTTTACAGGATCTTTGTCGCAATGTATACAACTAAAAGCTTAAAGGGGTAAATTGAGCACGAGTTTTCAGCAGTTAACGGCGTTTTCTTTAAGAAACTATTTGAAATTAATAATTTCCTTTTTCTATAAATAAATTAGCTAACTGTTGAACTTAGTAAGATACCAATGATATTATTGCAACAATTCAATGAATGCTTTTGACTGATTTCCTTGTATAAACAGTTTCGATAATTGCACTATAAAAATGAACGTATTTTCTAACACTACTTTAGCCAAAATTTAATTATCCAAGTGCACTTTTCTTTTTTTGCATTAAAACGTTGATTAAAGTAGTCATTGTTTTCCTGAGTGAAACGATAGAAAATTTGTACATAAATGCGTGGGTTTTCATGTGTTATCTGTCATGTAATTTATTTACAATATAATTTATATATTTACATAACTTACAATTTATTTATAGTATTTTACTTTGCTTCCTTTAAAATAACTAAACACGGTTAAATTTCAATTCACATTAAATTGAAGTATGTGAATTATTTATCAGTTATCATATTTAGGAATTATCGCACTTTGGGCTATAAACTGGCTAGATAAATTTATTGTGGAAATTGAATAATTATTTATCTTTTGAGCTTACTTTTAATCATAATTATGCCTATTATTAAGCGTAATTTATACAGCAATGTTGAATGCGCTAAATCATTGAGTGAAACTGATAAATGTAAAGGGGGTTTTCATACTACGTGCATAAATTAAACAAGACAAGAGATGCAACAAATATCAGCACAGAGTTCACGTGCTTTCTAGTTATGCATTTATTGTAATGAGCAATTAACCCATTAATTCCCAACAGTAGTAAACATAGCTTTTCAAGGTGTAATTCTTTATTCTATACATTATTCTATACGTGAGTAGTTATAACAAGAAAAATGAAAATAGATTGCCGTAACGGCCGTAGTAAAATGTTGTGTATACGAAACTCTGGGATTTCTAGGGTACATAAATGATTAGGGTGTGTGAAAGTCTTTGAAGCAGTCTATATGTAGAGTACCTGACACTTTTTACACATGTAGATTGTATTGTTCTTACACTGTCTACATCTTCTCCTTGCTTTATTTTCCTGTCCGACCATCACGTGACCAATATTGTCGAATCTTAATTCCGCTGGCAATGCGTCCTTAGACGGTCGTCCATAACTTGGATTTGTAGGAACTTTTGACTCTGTAGATCCTGCTACCTCCTCATCTTCTTGAGTGCAGGTGCCCTCTGCTTTCATAAGAGTAACTGCTATATACGACTTGAATTCTATCTGTGACATTTTTTGCATATTCGCGGTATTATATATTTCCAAGCATTCACTATGACACTGTCTAGTAAGTTTATGAAAAGTGGCCACCACCATTTCTTGCCTCTTACTTGAATTTGATAGTTGGCGATCCCGTTATCATGAAGATCTACTCCTCCCATGTGGCTATTATAATCGCCAATTACTTTTGGTTGTGGGATAGTGACCATCTTTCTTTCTTTTCTGCTATATCGTTTCCAGTGTATCATTGCACGTTCGGTTTTCTCGGATTGTACCAGTGGCGTAAAAGCCTTTGTTCTTCAGTAGACAAAACAACTTATGCGAAGAAAAAAAGTTATCAAAAAACACGCGGTGTTTATATGGATTCTGTATAACGGACAAAGGGTTCAGGACAACCTGTTCTCCTAATCCTAAGTCATTTACGTCCTTATCTGTTTTCCAGCATATGGAATAAATTTATATAAGTATACAGCTGAGCTACATAAACACCATAATTTAAAACCGAAGCGTACCAGTTTACCTTTTATAAACATTTTACAACTATGTCGACCAAAATAGGGAACCATTTTCTCATCTATCAATAAATTATGAGAAAAAATCCCAAACTGCATATTTTTCTCATTTATTACATCAAATACAGGTCTCAGTTTCGAGAATTTGTCTCCTATATCTAATTGGTCATTATCTGATAAGTAGATATTTCGTTTGATGGAATCAAATTCATTTCTGCTCATACAGTTTCTCACCAGAGGTATACCCTTGTCTTCGTCTTTTGACCAGGTGTACATCTTTGTAGCTAGCAACATATGGCAACCAGAAAAGGTCAATATACCACAAAAGCGTTTGAGATTTGTTATATTTAGCCGAAAGGAGTGCCGATTATGATCCTGTGCATATTTGTTTGAGAAGTCAATTTTTTTCCAAACATCACTAAAATATAAACAAAAAACTTCGTATGGAGAGTTTCCACTAACTTTGTTTTCAAGTTCTTCTCTCATAATACGTTCTTCATTTTGTGGCAAATTTTTATACGCTGGGTTAGCTTTTTTCCACTTGGGAATTTTTTTAGCTTTAGTTTTACTAGTAGTTTTAGTAGTAGTGTTCACCTTCTTGGAATTTGATTGACTTGGGAGCTGTTCATTCACAATTTCATCAGGAGCAGTTGCATGAATCTTATATGTTCCAGCTATATCCGATAAAACGTTTTCATTTTCACTTATATCATCATCAATTTCTTCTTCATCCGTAAGTTCGTCGACCGGTGGTGGTATATACACCGAATCACTTTTTACAGCTTGCTGTAAATCATTATCCTCTTCTAATAATGATACTAGCTCCGCACTTGACAATGGTCTTTTATATTCGCAAGACATATCTAAAAACTATATTTCCAATTAGCATCCCAACATATGTGCATTTATTAGAACTGGAGTAAGGAAAGTTGGTTCTGCAGTAAAGCATGGTTTTCATGACGCTTCAATGATATTTCAGGTTATATCTCAAATAATTTTTTATGGATGCGTCACTGGATTATCAGACTGCATTTAGTATATGCGGCTTGCGCCTCAAGCCCCTTTATGTGTTTACAAAATACATAAACAATGTCTCTGTATGGCATTAAATTTTCCTATCTCTATTATAACTTGTCATAATACTCATAAATACTTACTTGAATCCCAATTCTTGAAATTTTACTTCATTTATCAATTACTATGAAAATCCAACACAAATGTTTCTAAGAAACACATCTCTTATAACTTCACAAATGAACTAACCAAACTGACAACATCAGGAACATTATTTTGGGGCCTTGTATTTTGTGAAAACTAATAAAACTTTTGCTATTAGGAAAATATTCGATTAGAAATGAGTACTATGTAAAGTTGTTTCAATAAGTTTGAAGGACATTTTGTGTTGTTTACATAATTTTTTTTGAGTTGTCAAGTTGTATATCACTAAATAGCATATGTAGTTATAATATGACTGAGCAAACAGTAGGTTTACGATATGTAATCAAATAAAAGTTCTCATCAAGATATTAAAGGTTATGTCCTTTGAAGCATAGACTGGTTCAAAATTATTTTACTATGGTAATGAAAAATATATACATATATTTGCAAAATGTTGCGTTTACGCAACGTTGGGACACTAATATTAATATTGCCACAAATATTGGTTTAAATGGTCAATATACACGCTAAAGAAAAGGTAATCTGCGAAGTATCTGAGCATCAACGCAGAGGAAAAAATAGTATAGTATTCAATATTGCTAAAGATGTGGCCGATAACTGTGCTGTACGTAATAGTAGATATACCATTTCTAATCAAGTTGATATACCAGTAAGCAACATTTCTCGCCTAGTACGTCCTAATACAGACAAGAAGTAATCATTTTAGGAAGAGGATCTTGGAAACGATGGAATAAACACCTGAATCTAAGAGTTCCGTGACTGAAGCAAAATACTCCTCTTTGTTTAAAATGACTACTTGATTGCCTTTATCTGCTTTGAGATAAAAACAAAAATTCGGTAACGCTATTGGACAAATAGAAACAAAGTATGTAAAATTACCAAACTATCCTGATTATACAAAAGGTTTATCTAAAATCCTTCCAAAGTTAATTTGAAAACAGTCACTACTTCACATAATAGTTTGCAAACGCTTTTGGGCAATCCAAAAGATCAAGTGGATAAGCAGGATAGATCGGAAATTTATGAGATTAATTGTAAAAATTGTGAACATATATAATTAGGGCAAACCAAACGATCTATCTAAATTGACTTTAAAGAACATTTAGCTCACATTAAATACAAACAAGTGTGCTGTAACCCTACATATAATTATTTTAACACACAAAATGATGTTAATAATTTATTTGAGAAATCACTGACTTTGATGTTAATATGAAGTCTGACGATTACAATGTTGACATCGCCTTTTAAAATATTTTTTTTTCATCTAATATAAACAAAATACAAAAAAACAGAATAATCAAGTGATTAAATTCTTAGTACTAATAGCTGATGCAATACTAAATAATAGTTTCTAATTTTAATAATTTCTGAGTTTCAGTATATTCGTTTCACAGCCTTGTATTACTTTTTATATTTCGAAGTTTTCATTTAGAAAATGGCAGGCTATTTCTCCAAAGGACCTTCACACTCTCAAACACAACGTCATTTCCGTTTAGTTTGAGGTTAAACATGGTTCTCGTAATGAAAGAACAAAGCTTAATCACTTAATCTGAGATATATCAAAGCTTAATTTGTAGAAAAATCTGGAACACGGGAACTGTGACAGGATCTGTAACAATCAAAATACACCCACGTACCACACAACATTAAAAAACACCGAACGCGTTTCGATAGTTACGCTATCATCTTCAGCGGTCGACTAGGGCGGACTAATTTCTAACATATATACCATCAGCGAGTAACGCTTCGTTGCTAATCTGGTTAAAGTGAAAGTTATGAAAGTTTAATGAGTTCAGAGTAGCCTAAAGGTCCTTGATCATCATTATTCATTAGAATTTGTTTGTTTTTGGACATCTCTAAACTTTCATAACAATCAAGTTCGTGCTTATTACTAACACGTTTGATTAATGATACCTCATCTACTACATGATTTTTATCAAATATATGTAGGGCTACGGCAGACTTGTCCCAACGTTTGTGTTTTATATGAGCTAAATGTTCTTTAAAGTGGATTTTGATAGGTCGTTTAGTTTGCCCCACATATATTTGTTCACAATTTTTACAATTAATCTTATAAATTCCCGACCTATCCTGCTTATCCACTTTATCTTTTGGATTGCCTAAACGAGTTTGCAAACTATTATCTGAAGCAGTGACTGTTTTCAAATTAATTTTGAAAAAGATTTTAGGTAGACCTTTCGTATAAGCAGGATAGTTTGGTAAGTTTACATAACTCAATATTTAAAATATCTGTTAAAGGTGAGTCTATAAGATCAACCTGTTTGTCATTAAAGGTACCTTCTTTTTATGTTTATAAATTTCGAATGCTTCCGAAACATCTAATTTGTCTTTTTTATTACAACAATGTAAAAATTTAAAGTTGTTTTGTGAAGTCATAAGCTGATTATTTACTATTAAGTTCTTCCTCTTCTTCTTCCTTACCTACCGGATGCCCCACGACGTCGATTGTAGTGGGGTGTACACCCATGTCCTCCACTTTTTCCTATCTTGCGGCATTTTCCCTAGTTGACTGACTGCCTCTGCCTTTTATTTGTTGATTCTTCTATACTTTGTTTCATATTTTTGCTTGGTCTTCCCACTCTTCGTTCCCCTGTCTTTTGGATTGTGCTGATTTCCAGTCCGGGATACTTTTAGTTACAGTCAACGATATGCACAAAATAAATTAACGTTATCTTTCAGAGATAAAACCTTTATTTACAACTTTTAGACAAGTATGATTGTTTATCCTTTAAACAGCCGCGTACACTAATTACATGAAAAAAAACCCAAGTGATGGTTAAGATATGTAGACGACACTTTTATAATCTGGACATACGGATGAGAAGAAGTGGATCGATTTCTACAGAATTTAAACCTAGTTCACGAAAAGATTTACAGTGGAACTATAAGATAATGGAACACTGCTTTTTTAGACGCATTAATCTACAGACACGGAGGACAACTATGGCCCACAATTTATAGAACAGTCACACAAATCAACGGCGCAACTACAGACCGTGACCAAATCACTAGGTATGAGATCCAAGCAACTGGCAGACCATCAAAAGGTACATGTATAAATGAAAACCTCATCTTTAGCACAACATGTTGATTCGACATCACACAGTATTAACTTCGATAAGACTAGAAGGATAGCATCAGCAGAACACCTAACCAAGAGAATAATAAGAGAAGTTGTAGAAAAACGCCCAAACAGCCTTAATAACCGAGAGGACGCGCCTGGTACATGGACATTGGTATTAAACAAAAACCGTCAACCAACAGCACACAAGGAAAGTAAGGTAGAGAAAATAGGTAATGTAAAGCCAGGAAAGGTATAATTAATAAGCAAACGACAGCAGACATCTGTTCAATTCCAATAACACGAAGTAGAACAACATTATTAGGGACCTGAAGATGGCAAATGAGGGATTGTCGAGACGTCGCCAAATCAACGGATGTTTTTACATGAGTCCTATCAATACACGATGTCATCGATCCGGAAGAAAATGAAAAACATATAACATTCATGGAAAGCTGAAACACAGCATGCGAAGGGAATGGGGTATCCAATGTGCTAGCGTAGTGGTCCATATCTACAGATTTTTGGTTTTTCAGTCGATAGAGATACCTGAAAAGTGTAATATAACACTAAATGATGTTGTTCACCTTTTTTATACTCGCCCAGAAAACTGAGTATTGCTGGTTGCGTAGTAACATATAAAATTTCAATTTTTAGTAATATAAATGTTCTAATTAATTTTTATCAACTTTATTAGTAAAGTTTGAAGTTTTTAACAGTTTTCATATATGCCCTTTATTTCAAAACAAAATCACCAGCGTATCAATGGTACCAAATACAAACATAATATATATATATATATATATATATATATATATATATATATATATATATATATATATATATATATATAGGGTGTCCCTAAATTGTATAGCCAAAACTATAAGATAGAATACTTACGTAGAAATATAAAATAACCCGATTTAACTAAACTTGCCTTAGTCCAATAGTTGATAATAACGAAACTACATGGGTCAAATTTGAAAAAATAAATTACATTTTCTTTCAAATCTTTCGACTGCTTTGAGCTAATTTTATAAAATTTGTTATATGGGGATTTCTTGGGATGAGGAATTGAAATTTATCATCGACTTTTGTGTGTTTTCTAGAGGGCGCTACATGCGACCTTTAAGACGTGTTTAAATCGATACAACTTTTTTGTGCTACATTGTAGGTCCTTTTAGTATAGAATAATCGTTTTCCCTATCTATTATGCTTAAAAAAGGTATACCTTCTTGATACCGCTAAGAGCACCGGTTTCCGAGAAAAACGCATCTAAAGCTCATGATACAAGCAAATTATCCAAAAGTATCAAAATAACTTATTTGACTATCCTATTTTTTTTTCCGCCATAACTATTAGTTTTAATTAATTTCAATTAATTTTGAATCTTTTTTCTCACGTGAAAAATTTGGATAAGATGAGCGGTTTTAGCCAGGAAAAAATATTTGCTAATGTATTGCACATTTGCGCAAGCTCCTTTACTTAGGTAAAAAAACTTTAGTCGCCTTTGCTTTTTAGTTACCATATCAACAGTTGAATTTATTTATCTAAGTTAGTGTTTTTCTGTCGCTTTTCCGTTGACAAAGATCTATAATTATGGCTCATAGTTTCACTACTTCTGAAATGGTGGACATGCCTTAGTCTGCGGACTTTGCCGTTTCAACGGCCGAAGAAGTGTACGAATTTATAATTTTTGCTAATATCGAAGACGTCTCGCGAAAATAGCAGGTTTCAACCAAGCAGTGTAAATTATGTACGCAGACGAACCACAAAGACGGTGGACACGACGTGTAGGATTGCAATTGAGAATTTCGAAATAATCAGTTCATAGAGTTCTGCAAGAACAATTATTGCACCCCTATCCTTTTCGAAAAGTTCAAGACATATTGCCCATGGATCTTGATCAACGGTTAGATTTCAGTCGATTTAATATTCATAGAATTTTAGTAAAAAAAATTTGGTTCACGGACGAAGCCACTTTTACTAGATGCGGTATTTTTAATGAACATGTTTATGTTGTTGAAAATCCTCATGAAAAGAGAGTATCTTAGTATAAGCATCAATTAGTGAGATAGCTGAGGCTGTGGAGATATCGGAAGAAAGGTGCGAAGTATCTTGCATAAATAAGTAGGGATGCGAAAGCTCTTCGAAAGATGGGTGCCGCGTTTGCTAAATGCCGATGAAAAGAAATTCGCAAACAATTTACGCAACAATCTTTGGACCGATTCAATAGGGATCCAACCCATTTTGTGAGGCGATTTGTCACCATGTGTGGGAAATGGGGCCACCATTATACACCAGAAATGAAACAGTAGTCCAAACAGTGGGTGGAAGCCGGTGGTTCAGCGTCAAAGAAAGCGAAAGCGATCGAATCTACCGGAAAGGTCATGGTCAGCTTTTTTTGGAAATCGAAAGGGATCCTGTTAATTGATTACCTTGCAAAAGGCAGAACAGTTACAATCGAATATTACTGCAACCTTATTGACCAGTTGGATGCCAAAATTTGCGAGAAGAGGCCTGGATTTAAGAAGAAAAAAATCATCTTTCACCAGGGCAACGCACCTGCACACAAGGGTGCGTTGGCGATGGGACAACTGCGGGATTTGAGGTACGATTGGCTCGTCTATCCCCCCTATTCTCCTGATTTGGCACTCTCAGACTTCCATCTGTTCCCAAACTGCAAGAAATTTGTTTCTGGGAAGCGCTTCGCATCCAATGAGGTCGTTCAGAGGGCCGTAGATGAATATTTTCACAACCTTCCAAGCTCACTTCCGGGAAGAAATATTGATGTTGGAGAAACGCTGGACCAAGTGCGTTGAAGTCAGGCGAGATTACGTAGAAAAATAAAATCATTTTTTAACTGAAAGTCGCAGTCTTTAATTGCCAGGACGAGAATTTTGACCTTATCCTCATATAACTTAAACATGCAAAAATTAAGGTAAGAAGGTTTTTAAGATTAATTATAATTTAACAGTTTTGGTGATTGTTAGGCTCTACTGTAAATTACTTTAGAAAACAAAATTCATCTTATATAGAACACGATGTAGAGATTGAAATATATAATCAAATTACAATTTTTTTTGGCAGATGTTAAAACGTATAGTACAGCTTTTTCATTTGCTTATTAGGTCTTCCTACAACTATAAACCAAATATACATGAACATCAAAGTTTGAGTTACTGCTAAAGGAAGTTATCCATCATACATGGACAAGGTGACACTGCCTACGAATGAATAATTACTCATGATCCGTTAAAGCTAATTATAGTACGTTTTACGATAGCTAGTTTTACAAAAGTTTGGTACCTAATGTGGAAGCAAAAAAAAATTATTCGTAATTACACTACGTTTTGCTTGAATCTATTTAAAAATGTATGTTCTGCACGAAAAATTTAAGTTAACATGCCAACCCTAAAAAAATAAGTATGAAGCTTAGCGACGTTTTAAACTCAGAATTTACACTTCGTAACTAGTTATATTAAAGTTCTAAACTACTTTTGTCTTAGTGCTTAAAACTGTTCCAATGAGATTTTACGCTTTTGAGGATGCCACTTTAATATATAAAAAGCTGACATTCTTTATAGAATGTAGAATTTAAACTAAAAGTTACTTAAAGTTTTAAGGTGAGCAAAGTATTCTGACAACAAAAAAATCAATTTAAAACGGAAGTTAAGTATGTACTATTTTCTTTAGAACATGAACGTTAAAAACATCGTTGTCGTTTTAACGGATTAAGCCTTGTTTAAGTAAAATTGATTCTCGCTATTTTTTAGTTACCTAGAAAGCCAACGCCAGTTGTTTGGCGAAATTTTAAGTATCAAGTTAACTTTCGAGTCTGAAAGAAATTAACTATTGTACGTAAATATTTTATACAAACCGATCGTTAAAAAAGTGAATGGTTTATAAACTATGTATATTATTGAGAATAAAACGTGATATAGAGCCACGTTATATGTTTTATGAGTTGTTTATTTATTTTCATTCTGTCAGTTTGTATTACACTCAAGTTATGACAAAAAAACGGCCAGTGAGTTTAAATGATGACATCCGAACAACAATTAGAATCATTAGTAGATACAGTAACATGAACCAAAAAATATCTAGTGTGGAACAACACTCGACCTTCCAACTAACAAAATGGAAATTAAAAGAAATAAAATAATTGTAATGTCCGTATAGTGTGTTATTTTCCAATAATGCACCTATTTTTAAACACGTTAGAAGCGATATAATGCCCTAGGGCATTATGAAATTACTATGGAAACCAAGTATGTTTGGTGAAACTTTCATTAAAATCAAGCAAAAATGTCAAATAAGAAAACGTCAAAAAATAAATATTCTAACCACAGATCTGTTACAGGCTAAGTACTCACTAGAGCATCCAGCACGTAAGGCAATTAGGGCCACGGCATAGCTCAGTGGTGTGGGTGGGGTTCTTACTAAAAGATGCAAAACTCGTCACAACTCCAACAACGCCAAAATCGGGAGAAACAGTCAAAAAGGCGCCACCTGTTAAAAACATTTATAGCGGGAAGATGTCATGAACAGATCTTAGGTTGGTCTAACAGGAAACCAAAACGTTCACTCAAAAGGCTACTACTCCACTACTAAAAATTCTACTCCAAAAATCTTTACGCAATGTTTACCTAAACTTCAACAAAATCTTAAGTTTCAAATATAAAAGCCGCAAAATACGAAATACAACCCAAGACTCATTAAATATTTCGATAAACCTACGTCAAAAATTATTAGCTCACTAACTCAAAAATAAATAATCATTACGGTAATTTAATTATTCAATACAAAACAAAAAGAAACGAGATCAAAAATCTGTGAAATCTTGAAATTTATCAAACGTCGCTATCGGGATGTAAGACCTAAATTCCCAAATAAATTACCTAGCTGCCATAACAAATAATTAAATTCGCTTGCCTGTTTAGCAAATTAGGCACCAAGATGACCACAATCGATAAGTCGCTTCCTATAAAAATACTTTATAAAATATTGGCAACTTCTTGCAATACCCTCGTATGCACAAAAATACAATTAGCTGCCCGGTCAGTGACCGACTTACATCATAAATTCACGTTACATCAGGATTTAAAATCTCTTAATAAATCTGCATTTCAATATAATAATTCTTCAAACAAGAAATCACTTTAGTTGATTTACAAACATTTGTAATTAACTCAATTCGTCATCCTAATATGCTCAAATTCAAGAAAACAAAATATTGCATTGAACCTTTTAAAAGTTTAGTTAAAATTCCTTAAACAACGTTATTATTTTACTTTCTCAAATAAACACCAAAAATATTTACGTTAATTTCTATGATTTCATTAAAATAATACAGCGCAACAAACTCGCAATTAGATGTTCTATAACATCTGGGTTCACATCTCATCAAAAGAAATACACAACTCCATAAGCTAAAAACACATTTATTACATCACCTTCAAATTACCACAGACCAAATATAGTCTAAACACGGTTAATCAGATTATTTCCAATACGTTACTTATTCGGCCTTTCTAAAAATTATTGTAAATGTTGTACTCAGTTTAACAGAACAAAGGGTTAAGCAAATAAATTTTGCTCATAAAATTTTTGATATAATACTTAACTTTTATATCTAATAAAAAACCCTCTAAACAATGTTGTACATTCGGAAGATTGAATACGATTGTATTGATGATTGATGATTAAAAGTTTTACATGAAAATAATTAAAATTTATCCACAAAGAATCGCATTCAATCTTATGTACATACTAAACACGTAATGCATAAAGGAAAGAAAAAGGAATACACAGAAGTTTATTATCATTCGACGGTCATGAAAAGCAAAAACAGTAAAAACACAGGTTTACCTTAATTCTGGGTTCAATCCCTTATGTTATACGACTCGCCTAGAAGAGACCTGGTGAATGGCCTCCGCGGCGGTGATATAATCAAACTTGAAGCTGCAATCGATTCTCCAAAAATCTCGGGTGGTAAGTACTCCTCTAAGGTGCATTGTGATTAATTTACAATAGGTTGTACGTTAAATTTGGTTGTATCTACAGGTGGGGTCTTGGGAATTATAAGAAATAACTAGGGCTTCTTCGGTTAATCCTGTAAACAGAGTTAAATCACTACCGGGTGTAAATTCCGGTATCATGTGGGTGAATGTTGATACGGAGAGTTCGTTAAATGGAAGCGGGGGAGCGCTTGCCGAGTTTACTTTTGATGTATTTTCGTTACTCATGATAAAATTATTATTATTAATTTGGATGGTTTTAAACTAAATTTTCTTTTTTCGGAATCGTTAACGATTTCTATTAAATCTTGGTCTCTTGCGTGACTCATAAATTAGTGTCCAGGTAAAGCGATAAAAGTAAAGGAAAGAGAAAAATGGACTTACAGAACAAGTTTGTAGATCATACTCTGGTGTCCTTTGTGTGTGTCCTTTGGTGTCCTGGTTTTTCTTCCTTTGGTACGTTTTTATCCAGCCATGACTTGAAAGCCTCCAACGATCAGGGATGATGTTGTCTGGATATCCTGTTCGCAGCGCCAGTTATGATCTTATTTGAGAAATAATTAAACTCCCTTCACTTAAACTTTAAAGGTTACTTATTTTAAAGAAATAGCAGCAGGGTCTACTAACTACCTAACGTATTTGTTTATTACAAAGTTACCTTCAATTACAATTATTAAAAAGTGAATAGTGATTTTTGTTATGAAAGTAAATAACATGAAATAGGTTTATAATTATGACAGTACTTTCCTGCCTCTGAATATATCAGTTGCCGTAAAATACATTTCATATAAAAATGAAAATGTAAATGCATTACACACTTACATTCCGATTCACTTTTATCGTCTACAGTTCTTTCCGATAAAAACAACACGTGCTACTTAGTCAGGCTCGTCATGATTATCGTCGTCGCTCTCTGAAGATTGTAATTCTGCAATAACTTTCATGTCTACGTTGTCTTCACACAAAGATGACTCAAGCTCTGTATCTGTAAAATACATGGTACCCATTATTTCAACAAAAAAACACACTGGCTTTTACAAAACGTAGATTGAGTTGTAGAGTAACGGTGATTGTGTTTACGTGAACGCTACATACAAACTGAGCACTCATAACAGTAACTAGTAAATATATTTGATTTAAACACTTCTGCGTAGTTACAGTAAGTCGTATGCACTCGCGCTAACATTACCAACGATGTACTGCCCCCGATCCCAATGGGACTGTTACAAGTCAAATATCCGCTGCTTTTAAGATCTACCTTCAAAATGTTGAAAACTTGATATTATCAAACTCTAAATCTTTTTGGCAACATGTACTCGAAAAAAAGGGATGTACAAGATTTTTTCTTGGAGACATAAAATTTGATGACCTGGTGAAAGTTGTGAATGGTTTCGCAAACTTTTTTAGTAGCATTTATTCTGTAAATCAACATCGCACATACTATTGTAACCCATCTATCTTTCAGACCATTAGTGTCAGTTCCTTTATTCCTAAGGAAATTGCAGTGTCACTAAAGAAACTCAAAGATTCCAGCATAGTTGGCCCGGATAAGCTGCTTATTTCTCTTATTAAAGGTTGCGAACCAATTCTTTTTGTGGGCCGTTTTTAATAATCTTTAAAAGTATTGGAAATTAAATGTCTATTTAAAAGTGAAAATGTTAATATAATATATATATATATATATATATATATATATATATATATATATATATATTAGATTTATATTTATATTCATTTTATAGATAAATATATTTCAGCAGTTCATTTAACACATAAACTTTTTAATAAATCATGAATAGTATGCACAAGTTCAGTTTAAATCTGTCTGGATGCTACTTTATTATTTATTTATCCTTTTATTAATATATTATAATACACATTGACAAGCCTCATATTGTAAATTTAATTAAAAAACTAATAAAGAGTTACTTTAATAAAATGTTACATGTATTATGTGAAAAGAATGTTTAATAAAATAGAAAATACGAGTATGTAGCATCCGTTACCTCCTAAACAATTTTTTTGGCTATAACAATTTGTCGTTACTTACAATTGGTGACGATAAGTTTAAAATGGTACAAATTACATAAAAAATGTCATCAACTATATTAATTAATGATGTTTAGACAAAATTTCAAATACTTTAATAGGTTGTATGAAAATGTAAACCTTCACCATTATTACACACACTAATGGTGTATATCCTTATGTTTATATTTATACAAATCTATAGCTTTCTCAAACATTTACAGTTATCGTTCTTAGTAGTAGTAAAATCTTCTAGAATTGCTTCAGGTGTTAGAATAAATTCATGAAATATGAAAAAGTGAAAACGCAAACATAAGCCTGCTGTTAATATAACCGTTTGATAAACGTATAAAACCAACTATAGAATACAGTTCTAGAAAAGAATAACTAGATACTTAATAAAATAAATATTGCTAAACTGCCTTGAAGATGATAAATGGGAACACCATCTAACGGTCGAAGGATAACATTGAAAAATGTCATAATCAAAGAGCAAACTTAACAAAACTTAATCAAATAATGATATAAGTGTAAACATGAGAAAAATTTTAATTTGAAATTGATAAAAGCAAATAGAAACTTGGCATATTAGTTAAAGATCTAGTCAAATGTAGCCAATAAATAACTTTGTTAATAATTGTGAGTGTTATTTTACAGTGATATAGTGATGTGGTAATTTAACATATCATTAGTAAAACATTTACCTCAAGGCCTAGGAAAAAACCTAGACATACCAAAAGCTAAAATCAAAATTAAGATTCTGCCTTTTTTATTTATAATATACCAAACCTATTTAAATTTTCTTCTTGCCTATAGAAGTTATTAGGATGTTTATATAGCTTCACGTTGTAAACGAACACAATAATGAGTTTTTCTTGGCAATATTTCTATGTTATCAAATTGAATGTAACGACTTAAATCATTTAAAGCGTGCTCAGCTACCGCAGATTTCTTTGGTTGACTTAATGGGCAAAATCTCATACGTTCTTTACGTCTTGCACCAAAGCTACGTTTTGTGGTTCCAATTTATACTTTTCCACAACAACAAAATAACTTATACACTCCCGACGGTGATAATGGGTTTGAAACATCATTAGGTAACCTTAAATGTTCTTTAATATTTCTTGTGGTTTTAAAAACAGTCCTAATCATAGGATTAGTTAGGCCTTTTTCAATTCTGTAACATTAGCTATAAAAGGAAGAAAAGCAGTACCAACATTAAGCACTGGTTTTTCTTACATTAGAGAGAGAAGCGTTTATTTAAAAACCCTAGGTGACGTGATACGCACAATACACAATAATAAAATAATGGATACAAACCATGGTATCACAGTCATACTAATAATTACACGCACAGTGCACAATAATAGAATACAACAGTACAATTACAAGTACCAACAAATGCTATAATATACGATTGTACATTTATAAATACGAACAATAATACAATATCACAAAAATTAATAAATACAAAGGATACAATGGAGTGCGCAGTATTAATATAGATTTTCTCAAACTAAAGAAGATCCGAAATGTTTGTAAGGAAGTAATTCAAAATGTATAACACCGTTTCTGTTAGTATTTTGTTTATTCGTGTTTTGAATTGCTTATAGTTCGATACACATTTTATTTTGTCGGGGAGAGTGTATAAAATCTTATTCTCATCTGCAGATAAGTGTCGAGTAGTTTGCATTTTGATTTTATGATACAAAAATTATTTCTAGTACTTGTATTATAAGAGTGATGATCTGAGTTGAACGGTAATTTGGACTTATATTTAAACATGAAACAAAATAGAGTAAATAGTTTTTATTCCATGTTTCCCGAAGTATGGCTTACACGAATATTTTTTATGCAGCGAAAACATTATACGAATTGCCCTCTTTTGTATTTTAAAAACATCTTTTATTAGATTAACGTTTGCGTTACCCCATAAAAGTACACCATACCTAACTTTTGACCCAAAAAAGGAATAATATACCTCAACTAAGGTCTTTTGGTCACAAAAATGCTTACATTACAATTAAGATTTCTGTCCAAAATTATACCCAAAAAAAGCAAGAATGACAGGCTGACGGTTGAATCGATAGATAATTTTGTAACATTTAAAGTTAGATTCCTCCTGTAGATTAAAATTTTGGTGTTTTAGATAAGTAAGAGTTTATTGACATTAAACCAATTTAGGAGTAATAGATTGTTGTATTTATGTTGTTTTTGAGATTCTCATTTTTGCATGCAATGTTTACACTTGTGTCATCTGCATATGATAAAACATTACATGGAGGAACACAATTATTAACCAGGTGATTAATTAATATTATAAACAGAACTGAGCCAAGAATGGAACCTTGGGGTACTCCATAGCTCACTAACCTTAATTCTGAAGTTGTTTCCGCTACTTGTCCCGAGCTTAAAAGATTTTCTTTGCAACATATTGATGCCGTTCACTTAAATAAAATTTCATCAGATTCTGTGGTACAGTCCTGATTCCGTACGAGTAAAGTTTTGACATTAACAATCTGTGATCAATCAAGTCAAAGGAATTAGACAGGTCACAATTTATTGATACTACCACCCTTCCATTATTGTGTGACTCTAGTACATAATTGAACAAGGTCTGTAAAGCACTGGCTGTTGACTTGTTAGGTCTGTATACGTGTTGTGTACTACTAAATAAATGTAGTGATTCAAAATATTCTATCAATCTGTTTTTTAAAACTGCTTCAACTATTTTTGATATTGAGTTTAAAATCGATATTGGTCCATAGTTCTTGGCTTCGCTTTTTGATTTATAATTATGCAAAGGTTCAATTTTTTCGATTTTACCGTGTTTTGGAAAAACGCCAGAAGTGAAGATGAAGTTTAACAAAAAAACCAAAGGCTTGTGTAAATAATCAAATCCTGCTTTATAAATATTTAATGGAATATTATCATGACCGCAGGTATTCGTGTTGTTTAAATTATTTATCACACTAAATAATTCATTTTTAGTCTTAGGAGCTAAAAAAACTGAGTTTTGTGGTGATGGAATTGTTTTTGTCGAAGTGAACTAGTGAAATCTTATTTATATTTTTTTGTCCAAGACGTAAAAATAATTATTAAAAACGTTTGCCACCTCTACCGCGTTAACGGTTGATTTACCGTTTACTTTTAGAGACCGAGTAGAAACTGTAACATTATATTTGTTTAAGTTACAGTTTATTAATTGCCACGTTGTTTTGGATTTATTCGATGAACGTGATAATTCTTTCGGAATGTAGTTTTTTAGTTAAGAATAGTTTTTTTTAATATTGTCTAGTATTGTTTGCAATGTGCAATTAAATTGGGTTGAGGGTTTTTCCTAATTTCAAAGTACAGTTCCCTTTTTATTCGGCTAGATAAACGTGTCCCTTTGGTTACCCAGCTCTTTTTCCTACTTTTAATGTACTTTTTCTTGAGAGGGAAGCAACTTATAAATATTGCTTGAATGATTTTAAAAAAATTGGTAAGGAACGAGTCGACGTGTTGTTCAGTATAAAGAGATTCCCAATTCACGTTTTGAAGACTACTCGTAAGTGAATTTGATTAATACAACGTCGCCATTTAAATAATTTTTTGTTTTTAATATTAGTTTTGATAAATAAGATTTGGACGTAATGATCGGAAAAATCAACAGACTCATTAAAAGTGTGATATAGTGTACTTTGGATATTTGTAACAATGTTATCAATACAGGTACTTGAAGTACTGGATACCCTAGTTGGCGGCGTAATCGTTACACTAGTCCATACGAACTAAATATATTTAAAAGTTTCTTTAGTAATGGAGAATCTTGTTCAAAGTTAACATTGAAATCTCCGCAAAAAACTAATTTCTTATGACTATTTACAATCTCTAAGCCTTATCAATAGAAGATCCATCTATTGCGATCAGGCCTGTATAATGATATGATTGACGTCGAATGATCAATAAATCTTATACCACATACTTCAAAATGCATTCAACCGGCATCTCATTTATTCCAGTGATTACTTCAAATTGAATGCCCTTCTTTACAAACATTACAGTTTCACCATTATTGTTCTGTGTTCGAGAGAAATGTGCCGCAATGACATCATGTCGTTAATAAAAGTTATCTGTGACAATTCTTCCTCTCTCAGCCTATGTTTGTCTAGATACAATATATCAAAAAAGCAATGTTCATGTGGCAATAGTAGCAGATTACCTACTTTATCCTTAAGCTTTGAATATTTAGATGCATTACTGAGAGAGAGTGATTTATTAAGTCTCTATACTTAATGGACCACTTGGCTGAAGAGAATATGTAGATTAGTTAACCTTATCCTCATGAGGCGGTAATCAAAAGAACATATGAAGGTACCAATGTGTGATGTCATCGTAGCTGTCTGTACAAGGCGCTGGCGAGTATCGATTTTGGATAAGATAAACAAAACTACTGTAACCTAACAAAAGTAGACTAAATACATAAAACTCCAGTAACCTAAAAAAAATTGCATGGGCCCGGATTCGTACCCGCACCAATAGCGTGGAAGGCGACTCTTACCACTACACCACTAGCGCTCTAGCAGTTTGACATTGAAAGTGATATTGAAACTATTTATCAAAAGTCCTATTTATGTAGATAAGGTCATGTGCAATTTGTCATCTTATGTTCTTTTGTTTACCGTCTCATCTTGTCCTCCCTATTAGTACTAGTATTGTTATAGCTTTTGTGATGGTTATCTGATACAATAATCTTAGGTTCTGCAACTTGAGCTCTTCTCTTTCCGTGTGCATTATGATGCAGCCTGTGTCGTGTGTACGTTGTGCGCTTTGATTAACATTAATGTCTATTAATGCTACTGAAATCGTTGTGAATCATCTGACAACACAGTAAATTTTTTTATTTAACTTATGAATATTATAATTTAATGAAACAGTATTATACCTATATGCTATCGTACAGAAAAGGAGATTTACATGTTGGCATTAATTAATGATATTAAACATACAACTAGAAGTAGGATATAAATAAGTTTCATCCACATCATTTGATCCAGCTAGTAATATTACAAAATCGCTTTTTGAATATGTTTTTATTGATGGATCTATATTTTCTGTGACTTCGTATAACTTTGCATTAGGCTTACAAATTGACTCTGTACCAAAACGTATACTAAGGGGACTATCTATCAACGTATTCGTAAGGTGTCGGCCAGAATCAGAATGTTATTTTTTGGATTGTTGCTTATACTATGATTTGTGTTATCACTAGTTACAGATTCACAGTCTGCATGTGTCTCGTTGGAAAATAAAATTAGACGTGCATACTAGCTTAGTGTTAACACTGATTTTATTACTTTAATTAATTTCTAGTAACTCGTCAAGTAGTGATTTGTTAGTGGAAGTTTCAATTTTGTCTACGTTTTGAATGGCAGCACTTCAGGACTACTTTCATCACAGTCTACTCATAGGGATAATCCACCTTCTATGTCAAATCAAGAAATTAAAGCTGAAATGGCAAATTCAATCAACAAAGACATTCAACGTATTCTCAAATCGGGAAGCAATAATCTAGTTAAATTTAATGCTAACAAAACACAGTGTTGCCTTGTGTCCGCCAAAAAAGATCTATCATTTTCTGTTGTAAGTACGAATGGCTCAGTTCTTAAGTTTTCAGACGCTATTACTCTGTTGGATATGACTGTGTCTTCAAATCTCTCTTGGGTTGACCATCTACTGTCAGCTACAAAAACAGCTGCTCGTAAAATAGGCTTTTTCTACAAATCGAAGCAGTACTTTACATCTCTACAACTCCTTCTGATGTATAAGGCCCAAATTCGGCCTCATTTGGAATATAATTCTCACCTCTGGGTTAGTGCTCCCCAATACGCTCTCGATATCGTTGATCGTATTCAAAAGATAGCGATTAGGCTTATAAATGGCCCGTCCTCAACTTCTCACATACAGTCCCTTGAGCATAGAAGGATGGTTTCAGTTCTTTCTTTGTATTATCGTTATTACAACGGCTATTGTGCTGCTGAATTATATTCTTTGATACCATCTCGGGCTATCTTTGCGAAAAACACTCGGTTCGCTCATTCACATCATCAGTATGCAGTACAAATCTCCACTTGTCGTACCAAACGGGCGCAATCCACATTTTTCTACACGGCTTCTAAACTCTGGAATGATCTCCCTAGTTCCTGTTTTCCTCTCACTTATGATATGAGAAAATTTAAGGTAGCTGTTCATAGGCATCTACTGACAATTCATTGTCCCTCTATCCATCATCCTAAGTGTTCCTGTTTGCTTTAGCACGATAGGCCAAATTTAGCCTGTTCAGGTCCACAATTATAAAAAAAACTTTCTTAGCGCCTTTTCGTTTATTAGTGTTGGATTTAGGTAACTGATTACATGTTTGGATATGGATTTCGCGAGTAAGCACAGTTGATTGAGTTTGCTCATCACTATAAACACTTAATGGTTCCATCGATGTTTGTGTAAACGAGTCCATGGTCGATTTGGTCAAAGTTTGCGTAGACTCCGTAGTTTGACAAACTTTGGTGATATTTTGTTCACGCGTGAGATTGTCGATTTCCTTACTTAAATTCCTATTATCCACTTTTAATTGGTAAACAAGAGCCACCAGCTTGGAATTTTCTTTGCTCAATGAATATTCCATAGAGGTGCTGTCGTTCAAGTTCTTCTCAATTTGT
Source organism: Vesta saturnalis (assembly GCA_036346205.1). Classification (NCBI taxonomy): domain Eukaryota; kingdom Metazoa; phylum Arthropoda; class Insecta; order Coleoptera; family Lampyridae; genus Vesta; species Vesta saturnalis. The sequence continues at coordinate 3,256,880 of JARFJB010002341.1, read as the reverse complement.
TTCCTTAAAGAGGAATTTTGTTTATTAAGAAACGTAGCTTCCATAAGTAATTTATTTACCATATCTTGTAGTAATTTGTCATCTTTACCTTTAGGAAACTCACTTTCAGAGTCGGTGGTGCTGGTAGTAAATAAATTCAAAAATCGTGTTACTACCATTACGACGATTCAAATATAACAACCTTGTATGTGTTTATATGAATATTGTTTACTAATTTAATAAAATAAAATAATGCTGAATTCAGACTAACAAAAACAAAAAATGTGACCAGTCAAAATGTTTCACCTCAGTGTCTGTTTATCAATCTAAATCGGTTAGACATGAGAAGCGGGCATCACTATTGCGTTGTGCTCATCTTTTTCTTAACTTATCTTTTTCATTAAACTTATATCTTTATCATAAACCTTATTTCACATCATCACACATTAAAAAGAATCAATGTAAGTTATGAAAATGAAGATTATTGTTATCATTATAACTTTTACCAAGTTTTAAAGATCTTATTATAACGCCCTGAATTGTCAATTGTCATGTTGTATATTATACAGAGTGGCCACTTTGTACGTGGATGGTCCATATCTCTGTTAAAGGAAACATAGAGAAATATTATGTACCAAAATTATAGGATTCGTGGAGGTGCACATTCCTAAAATATATTCTAGTATACGGAGTGTTTCAAAAAAGCGGGGCGACATAAAGGTATTTTTTTTAATGGCAACCCTCATTTTTTTACAGAATCGAATTCAGGGTAAAATTCTACGTATTCTAAGTATCCTAATGTAAGGTTTGTTTAAATTTACAATAAAATGTAGAAAAAATAACCTATCCTAAAGTCGTTAAATTAATCATTAGTTTTATTGTAACGAGCTTTTCTCCCGCAAAATTTTGCGGTTAAAATTAAATTTACAACATTGTAGAAACAAAAACAATGATCTATGTCACAATGACGTTTAAAACTTCTTGTCAGATAAACATTAATTTTTACATTTGTTTAAAATTCTCGCTCCGTTATTTCCTTATCCGCAAAATTACCGCCATATAAAAAAAAATCATCGAAGTCGACCAAGCGATTGTCTCGTAATCTAAATGACCCGATTATTTTAATATAAGATAATACGGTGTTGCGCTTTTACAAACATCAGAAATGTCGGAATAATTCTGTAAAAGAAAACTGGTTATAACTTATACAGGGCATTCTTTACGGCGATGCCAATATTGACATTTTTGAAGTAGCAGAACTTAATGGATCACTATGTATTTTATTCCGGAATGTCATACAGTATGTTATGTACTATAAATTTGAAATTACAACTAATGTTCTAAAATGGACCGTTTTGCCATAATTGTGGGTTTTATTTGAAAATGCACTAAAATAACCCTGTTAGTTGTTGTTTTATTTCCGTGGTGTAACAACCCATTTTGAGTTGTATTAAAATATACCGTAATTTATGACTTCGTTCATTTAGTTGTAAATATAGGAAACATTTTATTTATTAATGATTAGTAAGTATGAGGTAGGCAACTTAATTTGCATTTTAGTGTAACTTAAGTGCATATCTTCTTAAAGGTTTATACTCGCACTTTTTTAAATTATTTTTCTATTCAATATTTTCGCGCAATGCGTCATCGTTGACTTAATTATTTGCCCAAATTTTTCGCGCACGGCTATATCACCAGATATTCGGAGCGTCCATTTTGTTTACTCCTTGTGGTACACCGTTAGATGCAGGAAGCTTTTTTAGGGTTTTCACTTAAATTTTGTGAAAAGTGCCATTGATTTGATGGTAAGATAATTTAACTCGTAATACTAAAAATTAAAACATTTGCACTTTTCGGGCACTTTCTTTTTTTTACTTTTAATTTTACCGCTTTTGATTGCACAACGGTACGTACGCTTTCGTTTTATGATGGCGTTTTGCTTTTAATGCAGATCTGAATGTGGATTCCATTATTTATTTTGAACCTTCAAAAGAATGCAATAAATATTGGTTTATTCAATTTCAAGAAGACAAATTTATAAGAAATAAAATTACATTTTTGGGTGTGGTTTACAACGTAAAGTATTATTTCGAGATATTGTGCAATATTAGTGCAAAGATGACATCACCTTGATTGACATTTCCGTAATCGTTTATGATACCAGAGGTTATTAAAAAGTTTGTGTACAAAGTTTTACGAACAGGTATTTATATTTATAACATTTAATTAGTAATTTAAGGCTATAACTAGTTTTAAAATATATTTTATTTAACACTATCATTTTAACTGTTAATAAATATAGTTTGTATATTTTTTATTTTTTTTACATTTTGGTAGAATTTTATTGTAAACAACCTCGGTTTAGTTATTCCGAGCATAATTAAAAAATAACTTGGCGTCTGAGATCATTTTTATTAGTGTTACATGGAAGTTATTATATTGATGTTCAGTGGAAGTAATCGAGCAGAGAGTGTGGTAATTAAGCAAATCAAAAGATTGAACCACTCTACTTTAAACTACCGACTGAGTCAAAGGCATTATTTGTGGTGAACGGGTTGTATCTCGAGTTAGTTTAACGATTTGTTCGGAGAACATTTTTACACTTATTTCTTTATTATATTATTAAAACACATTTTATACGATTACCATTACCACATATTTATAGTGGTATGCCGTGACTTGAGCACAAACGGCCATTATCAGACGTTAAAAAATGTGCTTTTAATTGCATTTTATTAATTTGTGTTCATAATATTATTAAAATATTTCTTCCTAAAGACGGACTAACGGAAATGGAAAAGAAGCTTATGGAAGAATGAACCAGATTTAGTTTTACAACCTAAAGATAAATATTTATCTTTTAAATATTTCTATTTAAATATTAAATATTTACCCCTTTAAATACTTATCAGGTAAAAATGTTTAGTTTTTTGTGAGAAAAAACAGTCATTCGTAGTAAGAAATAAATGATAAGGGAAACAAAACAAAAGTAAATAGGTTAGATACTCTTGTCAGTTTTACTGTAACTGTTCTGACTTATAATTTAGTGAGTTTAACTATTTTTTCATTTAAAATGCAATTTTCAAGAGAAGAGTTAGTAGATATGATTTTTGTTTTGGGGGAGTGTAATAGAAATTGTTTGGCTAGCTAGCAGAGTTTATAAAACAAAATATACCAATAAAGAAAGACATCCTAGAGAAGAGTCACTCAGAAATCTTTTAGAACGGTTCGAAAGAGCTGGGAACGTTTCATGAAAGAACAAACACTATAACCAATGAAAAAAATGAGTTCCGTGTGATGACATCAATTGTTGAAAATCCTCATATTGGCAGTCGTGATTTAAACAATAATTTAGAAAAATGTCGGACGTCAGTTCAAAATATGATCAACAAGAATACGTTTCACCGGTACCATATTCAACTCCATCAAGAACTCTCGGATGATGACTTTAACAGAAGACAAATTTTGCCAGTGGGTACAAAATCAGCTTGATGGGCACGTTCAAGTATTTTCTGATGAATAAATAAAAACGGTACAATAAATAAACATAATTTTCATTATTATTCAGATCACAATCCACAGTTTATGTTAACAGCAAACAGTCAACACAGATGGGCCTGAATTTTAGGTAATATCTTTTTTGATGATCATTTAAATGGAGAACTGTATCATAATTTTCTGAACATTCAATCATTTTGTTTTGCAAAATGTCCCGGCTAACACCGTCCAGAAAATGTGGCTTCAGCAACACAGAGCACGGCCTCAATGTGTTAGAAGTGTTACAGATTGCCTAAATCAACAATTTCTTGGTAGGTGGATAGAACGTGTAGGTGCAATAAACTCGCCAGCCCGGTCACCCGACCTAACTCTCCCAGATTTTTAGTTATGAGGATACATAAAAGAAATCGTTTACCGGGAGGGACCCACAACCAAACAAAATATGAAAATTCCAATTCGCAATGCATTTGCTTCTATAACACCAGTGATATTTCAAAGAGTTAAGGATTCGTTTTGTAAACGTATTGAGAAGTGCTTAGAACAACAAGGAAGACCTTTTTAACAGTTGTTAAAATAACTATGTATTGTATGTATCTCTAGTTAAAGTCTAGTTCGCTCCACAATGAGAATGTTTTCCATTTCCGTTAGTCCGTTTTTTAGGAAGAAATATTTTAATAATATTATAAACACGAATTAACAAAATGCAAATAAAAGCACTTTTTTAACGTCTGATGATGGCTGTTTGTGCTCAAGTTAAGGCATGCCACGGAAATAAAACAAAAAATAGGGATATTTTAGTGCATTTTCAAATAAAACGTACAATTGTGGCAAAACGGTCCATTCTAGAATATTAGTTGTACTGGCAAATTTATAGAGTATAGCATACTGTATAACATTCCGGAATAAAATACAAGGTGATCCATTAAAGAAAATTAAGTTCTGCTGCTTTAAAAATTTCAATATTGGCATCGCCGAAAAAAACCCTTGTATAAGTTTTCTTTTACAGAATTATTCCGTCATTTCTGATGTTTAAAGGGGCAACACGGTATTATTACATTTAAAGTAGTGATTTTTTTAACGACTTTGGATAGGTTGTTTTTTCCACATTTTTTTTGTAAATTACACATAACTTTGCAACATCGCCACAAACCTTACATTAAGATACTGTACTATACGTAGAATTTTATGCTGAATTCGATTCTGTAAAAATGGGGTTGCCATTAAAAAATACCTTTTTGTCGCCTCGATTTTTTTAAACATTTTTAAATATTTTAGGAATGTGCACCTCCACTAATCCTATAACTTTGTGTATAGTATATCTCTATGCTTCCTTTAACAATAGGTATATGGATTGTCCACATACTAAATAGCCACCCGGTATACTTAGTTACTTTTATTGAAATACACCCACTAAAACTGTTAAACATTAAAACTTATCGCAAACTTTATTTTAGAATCTGTTACGAAGGTATTTTTTGTGTAAAAGAAGAAAAATAAAATTGTGTATGTAAGCCAAAACCTAATTCAGTAAACTTAATTAACTATTTAACTAATTCCAAATTTCATTACTAGACAAACAGTAAAGAAACTTAAGCTATACGGGAGATTAAAATGTTTAAGACTTCAGTCAATGAGACGAGTTAAGTGCCACTTAATGTTCAAGTGTGTGTGGACTGTGTAAACGAGCGCAAAATAATGACATATTTAGATAATGATTTCCAATATTTGTACTTTCAAGAAAATTGTGGGGGGCGATTTCAAACATATACCCAATTTGAGTTTTTTTTTATTTTAAGTGGTTTGTGGGTTCATATAAGGAAAATAGTAGAATGTTTACGTAATAAGACAACTGCAAATGTTTGGTTAGCCTAGATATCTCCTCAAACAATTTCCAATAACATAATGTTTATAATACCTACTTCTATAGTTTAATAATTGAAGTAACAGCATATTGATTTTCTTTTATTTTTAATTAGATATGCCATTTTCCACAACGCCCGTTTCTCAATTTTACTACCCTATTAATTCTCATTCAAGTTCAAGTTTTTTTTGTAAAAGGTACCATTGCAATAGATCTAGTTAAAATTAGATTTAGTTTTTATAGCTGAGAAAACAGTTGTGGACACACCCGTTTAGTTGTAGATTTATGATACAATTTTTAATCGATTTCAATTACAGTTGATAGTAGATTTTTCGACACTTATAAAAGTAAATTGTTGCAAAAACACTTTTCAGTTAATTAAAAACGAACAAAAGTCAGATAAATAAAAGGTATAGGGGTTACTGAGTTGGGCTTATAAAAGATATTAGGTAATTTATAAACTCTTACAATGTTCACTGTTCGTCTTGGCATTATCAGAACTGCTGTTATGAACCTTTCGCTGATGGCTTACTGCAACATTGCTTATCGATTTTATTAACTTACGATTGAAAAGCGAACTTCTAAAAAGTCAATTTAAATATCTGCTTGTTCATGTTTATCAGGTTTCTAAACATTTTCGATCAAAACACATAAATGATTTATAATGTCTTTAGGGAGCATTGATTGGAATTAAATTATATTCAGAGCGTCCGTTACCAATATGTCGCCGCTGCCTCTATCAATTACGCTGAAGTGTTTTTTTTTATAATAAAGCAACCAAAAACTTAGAGAGCGTTGCAAATGTAACACAACACCAGAAGCAAAAGTTTTTATATTATAAAATGTATAAATCTTGAAAAAAAGGGTTACGTTGCATTTATAAATTTCTTTCTACAGTACGGTCAAACATCGATCTTAGTCAACATTAATTTTAAATATTCAAAGCGAGATATAACCAATATCATTTGATAGTATTTTAATTAACTTACATAGCGGAAAGACTCGAAACTAAATGGTGATTGTAGTGATCAGTAGTGTAGTGCACTGCCCCTCTTCGCAGTTGTACCAAAAATATTTTTTATTACACCTGCACTATACCTGTCAATTAAAACATTAAACCAAGTTCATAATTGAAACTTTTTAACAGCCGTGTTTTAATTTTTTTATGGCACAGCTTGTTTTAATTTGTTACAGTTGCGCACAATATCAATGACACCTACGACAAACAACGTCATAGCTTATTTGATTAAACCTTCCAATAAAGTTATTAAATTTTGTGAACGTTTCTTTTTCATTTTATTTTAGTTTTCATAATATGGCAGGTATAATAAAAAAAACCGCTTCAAGTTGTATCATTACTTCACCATCAAAAAATCGTTTTTTTTTGTAAATAACTTGAAAACAATTAACTTTACAAAATTTTGATTTTCTATCCAATACCAAAATTTCAAAAAAATCGTGTGGACGTGTTCCAAAATCGAGTTTTTTGGAAATATTTCGAAAATGGCAGAATTTCCGAAAAAATTGTGTGCACGCACGCACGCACGCACGCACGCACGCACACACACACACACACACACACACACACACACACACACATACACACACACAAACAGACACACAGACAAGATTTTTTTGCTCAAATTTTGTTTTTGGACGTTTTCGAACATTTTAAAGCGATTGAGTAAATAAAAATTTTTGAATTTTTTTTAGCGATGCAGTACTACATCCGTTGGATGTGGAAGTAATAGCGTATAATACACGTGTATCCGCACATTTGATGTACTGCGCCGTTAAAAGCCACACGGCTTCCCCTCGTGCTTTTAAACCCGTCGCGTGTGCTTTAAAGGCTTGCTTATACACTTGCATTAGCATATACTATTAATTATTAAAAGAGGAATTAGTTTTATAGGTAGGTCCGGAACTACGTTTCACTGCTAGCGGTATGTGATGCCTATCTACATGAATAGAATCAGTATAAATAATGGTATATTCTTTATAATGAGATTTACAAATGTATTACATTCAACTTAATACATGTTCCATTTCAATGGAATGTGTAATTTAAATAATTACTATATTGTAAAGTTATTATATTTAACAAAAGAAAGAAGTATTTTATTACACGCATTCTATTTGTATTTCCTGGGGTGAGCTCCTTTCTCGAACTTCCCGCTTCGGACGGCCTTGATCGTCTGGCGGAATAATGAAACTTGTAGGTTTATAACCACGTGTAAGACCTGTTAACAAGATTGGTTTGGGTATAGAGATAATAATTAGTGTGATTAGTCCGAACGCGGGTGATTTATTTGCATCAAACTCGTGTCTCAATTATTCTGGAAAAGATGTGCCCCTAGCCAACTCTTCTTCATACGCTATGAAACCGATTCATTTTCGCTACCAGCTCCTACAATCGACTGACCCAAACGGTATCCCAGCTATTGTCTTAAAGACATGTTGGCCCGAACTAGTACCAGTCCTGTTTAAGCTCTATTCGATCTTTATGTCTTCTGGGGAATTTCCTTTATCATGCAAGTTAGCAAATGTTCAACATATTCCCAAAAAAGGTGATAAGACCGACCAATTGCCATCACTTCCGTTTTGTCTAAAATCATGGAAAAATCCATCAATCAGGAACTGCTCTCGTCCCTTGAAGCTAATAAACTTCTTAATGACCACTACTATGGTCTTAGACAGATTCGTTTAACAGGTGATCTTCTTTCATATGTGACCCAAGTTTGGAATAATACATTAGAACAATCCGGTGAAACAGTTGTAGTCGCTTTAGATATCTCAAAGGCATTTGACCAAGCTTGGCATAAGTGTTTACTTGCCAAACTCACCTCGTTTGGGTTAAATGATACGCTTACGAGGACATCGTAAGAGTGGGAACCTTGAGGTTGTGACGACCTTGAGGTCGTGTGAACCTCGAAAATGATAACTTTGGAATAGTGGTAAACGTGAGAATAGAGAACATTGTAATGGAGTGAGCCTGGATAATGCGAGATCTTGAAAATGTGGGGCCGGAAAGGTGAAGGAGACATCCTTGAAGTGATTGGTGAGATCTCGTCAACCTTGTAGAAACGGCGTGAATAAAGGCCTTGAAATGGTAGGATTGCTGAGGTAACGTGCAGTGTGGCGGTCAAGGTGCAGCAGGTAACCTTGACGGTAGAAAGAGTGGGGAAATTACGATATAAACGCAGAGGGAGTACATGTGAAACCAGTATTGCATGTAATGGAGAACATATTACCTCAAACGGCAGAAAAGGCGAAGATTGTGAGTGTTATTAATTCAAGTGGTTGTCGTGATATTTTAATTAGCAATGTGCAGTATTTTTTAAATAAAAGTAAATCGAAGTATGTTAGTGTCGGTCTGTCACCCCAATTCAATTTAGAAATAGTCGTGGAACTTGGTGGATCTAAGAGTAATGGAATGGTGTTTCATAAGCAGAAATGGCACATACTTATGGACAATCAAGGTATAATTACAAATTATTTCTACACACCTGAAGGGACATGGATACCTACTAAGATGGGTTCGAAAAAGATACCGTATGAAACTATTAACAAGACGAGAATTATGCGAATCTCTGGTTGTGAAGAATCAGAAATCTATTTAGGATGGGAGTCTACAGAACAGTTATGGAGACTTCTTAAGATAGTCAGTTACCGATTGTATTTAGTACCTACTATGGAATTTCCTGCATTTTATAATAAACTAATACATGCGGCAGCGGAAATGTCTGATGTTGACATACACAAGTTAATAGTTCCATTACAAGATATATTTGATCTCAATGTAGCATGTGTTATTGAAATTGTAGTTTGCCAAGGAGAAAATTGATATTGACGTAGAAGTTGCGAAAGCCGTTAAGTAATAAGTGGGGGTAACGACCAAAGCGAGAATAGGGATAATAATAAAGTTTAGTCAATATGTGGATGTGTTATAGTCCAGAGTCGTGTCCTAAGGCTGTGGATTGTGTTAGTACAGTGCAAAGGCTAATATGCCAATTTTAATCACTAGAATTTGATGCTGGACATGAAAAGGTGTGTGGGGGTACGTTTAGTGATGACTGTTTAGATAATCTAATTATAAGTATGGTAGTGGAATACGTCTGTGTGAGAAATATTTTCTATCGCATGACGATGTTGTGGAGTGCATTTGTTGTATTAAGCGGTTAATAGAAGACCTTAGAGAAATATCTCTGGAACAATTCGTATATGAAATAGAATATAATTTACTGAATTATATTTCAACAGATGACAACTCGAGTGAAGGAAGTTGCATTAATGAGCTCAAAACCGTAGTTCACGATGTAGTAGGATGGGAGCGAAAAGGAAAATGGGAACAGTTAACAAGAGACTGCACGATTTAGGAAAAGAATAGCAGAGTGTAGTAAAATACTTTCAGCTGTCCTGGGAAAGCAACATCGTGATTACGTATTTATGAAACGCTTTAGTAGTGTATAGGATTGTATGTATTAATGATAAATAAAAAAATAAAAAAAAAGAATTATTTATTACATCATAATATTACAATATACAAAAGGAATCGTACAGAGCGTATTATATAATGTCTTTGTTAGAAATCCATGAATTTTGAGAAGTATCAAACCTTAACCATTTAACGGGAGACATATCTCCTTGACGTCGTATTACACGTTCAACTAGGTGAATGTCAGGATGTTTAACACTTTGAAGTTCTGGCTCATAGAAACGTCCCTGTATCTCTTCATCTCAACTATCACGTAAGTGTAGGTAATTGGACTGGAACGTTTTACTGCTGATATTCGAAAGACTTGGTAACTCCAATTAGCTGTGTAACCCTTAGAGAATATGCTTGTGTATTTCCTAATACGTACATAATCCCCCAATTTAAATTTAGGTGTCAAGAACTTTATGACATTTTAAATGTTTCAAAATAGAGGCATCATTATTTTCCGTTACTTCTATAGGTTTATATGCGGTTGTTCTATGCTTTCTTGAATTATAATCCACAACAATTTGAGGTAATATTGATAACCATTTATAGGAACCTTGCATACTGAATGTTTTTCACATTATTATAACATTAAAAGCGGCTCCAAGTGTATAAACACTAAAACTGGGCCAACTTATAACATTAAAACAAAAGCGATGATGTAATAAACAATTTTGTAATTGATCGAATAATTTTAATTAATAAAAAATTACCAAATAACAATCGTTACTGCCGTCGGCTCAATCGATAAATTGAGATAGGGAAAGTTCTAATTTAGAGTTTAATTAATATACCTGAAATACTGCCTGCTTCTCATATGCTTAATTGTTTTCACTTATACTTAATTCATAAAAAAAATTTTATCTAAAAATTATGAAAAAATGATAAAATCTCGAGCGCCAAGTTGTCTTTATATATATATATATATATATATATATATATATATATATATATATATATATATATATATATATATATATATATGGAACAACAAAACCTAGTTAATGAATAATAATAAACAATTTATCAAAATGAAAATAAAATAACATGATATACTTAAGCTTATTCAATATCTGATTGAAAAGGTAAACAAATCAGAAGTCTTATACTATTCTAAAATTATATAAAAACATTACCTTTGAATGGTTCTGTCCAAAACTATAACTGGTAACTATGAAGCAGAATGGTGAACTTGGTGAGATCAATGTCTTGCTTATTTATCCTTAATATATTGTGTCCATAAATTTATTGAATTTCTTTGAAGTTTAGGTATGTAGAGCTTGCGTTGTAAAATGTAATTCAAGTAAAAATTTCCATTTAAAATAATAGAATAGTAAATTATTGACTTATAAGTGCCATTAAAGATAATTATTATAAAAATGCCATATAAAAGTATGCATTAAAAAATATGAGTAAAATAATTGCAAAATAAGTGAAATAGGAGTGCAAACTATGTGCAAACTAAGTAAAATAGAAGTGCAAACTAAGTACCATCACAATCTGATGGCACCAAATATAAAAAAATTAGGTAAAAACCATGCTTACTGCTGTAACATTCAGCATTAAGTCAATTAAAAAAAAAGCTTTCAGAATAACTCAAATGAGTATTTCCCCCTAAAAGTTTTCACGCGTTGCGCGGATACAATAATATAAATCCAATTTTTTAAGAAAGGGAACTATAACTATTTATGAAATATTACACCCAAAAGATATGTTCTAGGAAATGCAAATTAAATTGCCTTTCTCAATTCTACATATTAATAATTAAAAACTTTTCTAATATTACGCCAAATAAATGAACGATTCTTAAATTAATGTACTTTTTAATACAACCATAAAAAAAGGTTGTTACATTATTTCATTGTAATTGCTAGTATTTTCTGCCGACATTGATCCCAATAACTCCCACAACCAATCCACTAATATATTCGGATCATTCCAGGGTACAAACCCAATCTCTTTGTTATTATATCGTAATAGTTGCGTTCCACCCCCTCTATTGCAGATAGAAGTTGTGCGAGATCTTGTGGCAGGAGGTGCAATAGCTGATGTACCGGGTCGTTTTTTAGGGTGAAGTAATGGTTTAATGATCTCAATGTATTTCCTACTATTGGTTCCTTGAATTTTGTCATCTGGGTTATAATTACGTCGAGCAGCATTTGTGCGGCGCAAAATGTCATTGTATTGCTGCAGATCACTCTTTTTGTATCACGTAGCAGATTTTTTAAATAGTAGTCTAGTTCAGCATCACCAATAAAAAATTCTTCCCTTTCGAGAAAGAAGCGTACACTGTATGTTAAATACTCGTCTTTGGGATTTCTAAATATACCTTCCACATTATATTTCGCTAATCTTTCATGTTGACTAACGTACTCTTCAAGGGCCGGTTGAGATCCAGCAGCTAACAGTTCTGATTTCAATTGTTGTAAAGTAGGAATCTCCCTTTCGTCATCATGTGTGGTATCAGCAATCAAAGTTTCCTCTAAAACTTGTGGAATGGCGTCAGGAACGTGGTGCCTTTCAAGTTCTAGATCTTTTAGGCGTATGATGTAAAAAAACTTCCTTTTCATGTGCAACAGGCTCAGTTTTTCCGAATTCTGATGTAAATGGTTTAGCTTTGACGAGAGAATCATCTTGATTAGTAATCAATTGTTTCAATGGTTGTGTTGTAGGTTTAAAGTGCGCCTCCATTGTACGCTCTGTAAGTGCAGTATCTTCCTTTTGTTTTGGAATAGAAGAATACGTTTGGCACAGATAGAAACAATCATTGTTGTGGTGTCTGCCAAAACAGAAATGATCCCTTATTTCATTCTGTTTATGGCATGCTACATCATCAAAAATCATTATTGAATTTTTACGTGAATCATAGGGGATATAACGTCACTGTTATCACTGTGTTCGAAATACCCGATATTTTTTAAATTTCGTAGGTACTGGTATTTGGGTTGATATAAAGATTTGCAGTATACATAAACATTTTCAAAACGTGAACCATTTGGATGTTCTAATAAGGTAATCATAACATTTGTTTTTCGCAACCTGATGGACCGACGATTATACCTCGTTTACAACTTTCTTTTAGTAGACCACTATGTTTTGAGTAGTGATTATTGTTAAAAGTGATGTCATAATTTTCTTGTGGAATAAAACGGATGTCGCCCATTGTAGTATTGAACTATAACTTGTATGGTGGTAATATATATATATATATATATATATATATATATATATATATATATATATATATATATATATACAGGGTTAGTCACGCTCAACGGGACGAAACCTAGCGGTAAAACGGTAAATGATATCAAAAAATCGTTTGACACAAGTATGTAGGTCTATTTGGTCTACAAATTAAAATTAGTGTGGAATATACAGGGTTACACAAAAAAAAGTTACATATCAAAGTTATGTTTTTTTAAATGGATCACCCTGTATTTTATTACTTTTTGAATCCTACTTTAAAAATAATATGTATTTATTCAAGTAACCCTATATCTAAGTTTGATAGTTTTCGAGTTATTCAATTGTTTCTAAAAATGTAGAGTAATTGAAAAAATTTAATTACAACTTAACAGAAATTTTTTAATTAATTTGCTTTTAGATTTCGATTCTACACTTCTTGGACTGTCTATCAGAATAATTACAATAGTAAAATAATATGCAGGGTGTTCCTAACTTCAACTTTGATTTTCTCTAAGTATTTGGTGCTATTACTTTGTTATTTTAAATGGAACACCCTGTATTTTATTTCTTTATGAGAAGGGAAATTTAATACTCTTTCAAACTAATATAGGATTCCCTATCCCAATTTTCAGTATTTTCCGAGATATTTCCATTATTTTACCCGTATGCATAAATATTGATGGTTTTATAGCAAATACTGACAAGATAGCCTTGGAATACAAAAGAAAATAAATTAAAATTTATAATTTGAAAATTTACATATTAAAGAAGTATTTTTTAAATGAATCCCCTGAACTTTGTTACATTTTTAATTGTCCTTAAAAAACTAACGTATTTATTTAGGTCACCGTATACTCAAATTTCATACTTGACGAATTATTCAATTTTTTCTAAAACTGTAGTGTAACAAAAAAAATTAATTGCAACTTAATACAGACTTTTTGAGTAATTCGCTCCTTGAACTTTCTAATAAAATAAGTAAAATTGTATGTTCCAAACTTTAACTTTGATGTGCATCAAGTTTTTAGTGTTATTATTAAATGGAACACCCTGTATTTTATCCCTGCATGAAAACGAAAATTTAATATTATTTTCCCTATCCGAATTTTCTTTATTTCCAAATTATTTGCATTATTTTATCAGTATGCGTAAACGTTGAAGATTTTATGATAAACTCTAAGTAGGCTTTGAGAAAATTAACAAATAAAACATTTTCTTATGTCAGATAGTAAAAACTTATTTAGTGTTGATTTTACAATTTAACATAATTAATACAATACCCAATTGAAGATCGAGTAAATATGATTTTTATATTAGGTGAATGTTTTCAAAATTGCTTATTAGCATCACGTGTTTATGCTGAAAGATATCCTCAAAAAGACCATCCTCGTAAAGAAGTGTTTGGGAGACTTTTAAACCGATTTATTGAAACTGGCAGTGTTGAATATAAAACACGAGAAATAGCAAAGCCCGTAACGGAAAATGAAGATTTACAACTAGCAGTTTTGCAATCTGTAATTGAAAATCGCAATAACACTTCTATAATTATTTCTCGAGAACTCAATATAAGTCAATCCAGCGTAAGTAGAATAATAAGAAAACATAACTATCATCCGTATCATATACAAATGCATCAGCATTTGTATGGAGTGGATTTTCAACGTAGACTGGAATTTTGTCTATGGTTTCTCGACCATACGGCAGAAGATCAATATTTTTATGATAATTTGTTATTCACTGACGAAGCTACATTTCACAATAATGGACTGGTTAATAGGCATAATTTTCACTATTACGCCACTGAGAATCCTCATCAATTTAAAACAATAGATCGACAAAATCATTGGTCCCTAAACGTATACGGGGGACTAATAGGAGAACATGTAGTAGGGCCATATTTTTTTAATGGCCATTTGAATGGAAGAGAATTTTTAAGATTTTTGGAAAACGAATTTTGGACTCTCCTAGAAGATATTCCTTTAGATGTGAGGCAAAAAATGTGGCTACAATTAGATGGTGCGCCAGCACATTTTTCAAGGAATGTGAGGGAATATTTAGACCGGACATTTGAAGATATGTGGGTAGGTCGAGGAAGTCCTAGCAATTGGCCTGCTAGGTCTCCCGACTTAACAACAATGGACTTTTTTTTCTGGGGATACATCAAAACTCTTGTGTACCACATTGCTCCAACTACCTCTGAAAACATGAAAATACGCATTACAGAAGCATTCGCGACAATCACACCCCAAATGCTAAATAATGTGAAACGCTCATTTGAAAAGAGGATAATGCTGTGTATTCAACAAAATGGACATCACATTGAACATTTATTATAAAATGAGTTTAGTAGAGTGATTTTTAATGTTGTAATTATGTTAATTGTTATTCGTTTTATTGTTTAGTTTGTAAAATTATAATATTGTCAATTTATTTGTTTTATATTTCAAGGCCATCTTGCCAGTATTTACTATAAAACCATCAATATTTATGCATACTGGTAAAATAATGGAAATATCTCGGAAAATACTGAAAATTGGGATAGGGAATCCTATATTAGTTTGAAAGAGTATTAAATTTCCCTTCTCATAAAGAAATAAAATACAGGGTGTTCCATTTAAAATAACAAAGTAATAGCACCAAATACTTGGAGAAAATCAAAGTTGAAGTTAGGAACACCCTGCATATTATTTTACTATTGTAATTATTCAGATAGACAGTCCAAGAAGTGTAGAATCGAAATCTAAAAGCAAATTAATTAAAAAAATTTATGTTAAGTTGTAATTAAATTTTTTCAATTACTCTACATTTTTAGAAACAATTGAATAACTCGAAAACTATCAAACTTAGATATAGGGTTACTTGAATAAATACATATTATTTTTTAAAGTAGGATTCAAAAAAGTAATAAAATACAGGGTGATCCATTTAAAAAAACATAACTTTGATATGTAACTTTTTTTTGAGTAACCCTGTATATTCCACACTAATTTTAATTTGTAGACCAAATAGACCTACATATTTGTGTCAAACGATTTTTTGATATCATTTACCGTTTTACCGCTAGATTCCGTCCCGTTGAGCGTGACTAACCCTGTATATCATTTTGGAAATTACTGAATAAAAATCTGAATCTAACAGTTCTTTGACTGAAGCAAAATAATCCTCTTTGTTTAAAATTTAAATTTTGTCTCCTGTTGGACATTTTTCGAAATTGGAATTTTACTGGTTTGTCTATCGTACTTATTGATTAGAACGTTTGAGTAAAATATCCCATTTAAAAACCATTCTGGTCCTATAAATAGTGAACAATTTCAAAAGAATAACTAACGTTCCTGTTTATGTAAATAACAAACTTTTCAGTGACCTTCAGTGGTATAAAAATCACATCTGGTGTAAGATTCCTTATACGTATAAACTCCACTAAATGAAAATAACTCGAATGTATTATTTCGCATTCAATTAATTATTTTCGGCCCTATGTACATGTTTAGTTTAATTATAGTATAAGAATAAATCTAGTTATTTGAACCTTTTCCCTGTGTATGTATAGAACCAGTATTCTAAGTAGTTCAAGGTCCCGATACAACATGACATTAACCTTAATTTGTCAAACTTTAAACTTTTCCTTTAGATTGAATTATACTAAAACCCCCCTGTCGAAGTATTCTAAGAATGAATCAAAGCTCAAGCAATTATTCTCCATTACGAAAAAGGGGCCGTAGAATATAAAATTAACCTCAATCTCATCACAAGTTATTAATTAAAATCATAATTTCCAACTTCACCTCAGCTGTTGACATTAATTATCCAAATAATCCGGTGAAATATACACATATTCTTCCGAAGTAAACCTAAAAACATTTATAACGTTATTTTTTACTTAAAAACCGGCATATCATTTATGTTTATATTTTCAAAACGTATTACTGACGTTGAATTATAGGAGAAAATACTGACAGGAAAAAACTCCCTAACTCACAAGACAGTCACCATCTACGCCCGCCGTCCAGGTTGGTGATCTATCCCTTAGGGGTCCAGACATGAACACCCATTTATTGTATAGTTTTAATTATTTACTTACCTATCAAAACACATTAATTATTTACATTCATTTTTACAGTATTAATTTAGTTTCTTTTTGCAGAATTATTTATTATTTTGTTGTTAATCAGAATCTAATGTTGTTTATATATATACATATATATATATATATATATATATATATATATATATATATATATATATATATATATATATATATATATATATAACTTGCCGTACCTGATCATTTAATTGTTATATAAGAATCTAAAAACAAAGCCCACTCCCAAACTACACTGTAGCTAGTCGAGGTATATTAACTAAATCCACATAGTAGAATTGTAATTTGTCAAGTAGCCGAAAGGGCCTTACACTGTTAGTTATATGGAACATCATTCATCAGCCATCAGACTTCCAGGGTTTAAAAATTGAGACAGATATAAAAGATGGACGAAGTTTAAAAAACCTAAACCGTGCGTTTTCTTTAACCGAGATAGTTGAATCAAATGCTTCTTCTTTGAAATAAATCTATACCACGTAAACTACTAACGTAAGAATTACTTACTGCGTTGTAAATTGCACTCTAGGAATGGTAAAAAGGCCTCAACTTCTTGTAGATGTAATAATTACCCAAATAACCCACCGTTGTGTGTAGGAAAGTGCATGATGATTGTCGTGGTGAACAGAGGGGCCGTTTTTATGTATAAATATGTATTGAAATGAGTAAATTTTTATTGAAGTCGGAGTGTCGGAGAATTATTAATTATATGTTGTGTAAATATCCATTACCAGTTATACCGCAAAATTATCAATAATTACTTTCCAATTTTTATAAAATAATAATCACAAATTAACACCAGGAAGGACACTTTAGCGTAAATCGTAAAATGTAAAAAGCACCTAATTTACAATCTAGCAATGGATTGATCCATTTGCATGCATCTGTAGCATAACCTATCTTAAAGAAATACAACGTACTGGAAAAGGTACTGTTCAATGAATTCCAGCAATCTTTGAATGAATTCTAGTTTTTGAGTAATTGCGAATCAAAGAAAATAGATTACTTTATCCGCACACTCACGTCTCACATGTTGATTATTACGATAACTCAATATGTTGTAGTCATTTAGATATTAAACACATATGCTTAATACCAATCAAACAGTTTTTAAGATAAGTGGTGCACCCCACCTCACGCGAAACATACATTTTTCACGTCTTTCAAAACACCTTGCGATTCTCAAAATGGACACTTCCGGTTATAAACTCAATGATACATTTTTGTAACCAATGATCAGTTCCCCTGTAGATGGTAATCCTAAAGATGATATTAAATATTATCTATAGTTTCTTAATATTTTCTCTACTCGCACTAAACATTTGGGCTGTCGCAAGCAAAAATACAGTAACTGGCATTTTTTTTTCGTTTTATTAATTGTACATATTTTGTTTTGTTGCATCTTCTTGTCTAAGTTTGAAAACAATATTTGTAATAATTTCAGAGATGCAGCTACGTCTAAAACACAGTAACTGCCTTTCTTGTTAAAGTTACTGTCTTAAAATACAATAAGTGGAAACAGATCCACTAAAACAAAGTAAGTGGTAGATTCTGTGATCATGCTAAATTTTTTAACAGTGTTACTGTTAGTAAAGTAGTGTGTAATAAGTGACCGACGCGATATCTTGTGAAGTATTATTATTTTAAGAATTAGTTATTAATTGCAAAATCTTAGGAGAGGTCAATGGATAGCAGTATTATGCACTGCTCAAAGGTATACATATTGATCAACAATATCTAAATTTTCCTTTTCTATATTTGAGGTTTGAGGTTATGTTACGTAAATTTACAGAAAACTGTTGTTAAAAAGTGAAAACAGCTGCTTAAGTTATAATACCAGTGACGAAGAGAGTACTGCATACGATAGTATTAATGATCCAGATTGATATGAGTCAGAATCTGTTCAACATAACATTACCGGCGACATAGACGACAATATCAATTTAGATCAAAATTCATCTGCTAATCAAAATGTATAAATAATAATAAAATAATATGATTTTATTGTTTTATGATTAATAGTAATCAGGAAAAAATGAAAAAATCTGGTCAGAGATTTGATGACGAAGCAAAAGTAGAGACAAAGGCAAACGTCCTATAAAAAATCCAAGATACTCGATGAATTGTAAACGTAGTCGCAATTTATTTACGGATGAAGACCGTTATTATCTCTGGAATAACTTTTTCAGTTTAAAATATGGAGTTCGGAGAAAATGGATGGCAAAAAATGTTCAAGTGGTGAGTGTCAATCGACGAGTGGCGCCAAAACAGACTACACATCTTAGAGGAGAAAGTTGCAAGTATTTTACCTCCAGAAATAGTACAACCATTCAAGTATATCGTTCTTTCTTTTAGGACACTCTTAGATATACAAATCATTCTGTAGATACAGTTTTGTGAATTGGTTCAAGAAAATAGGGGATATCGTAAAAAAACAAGAGACACGTGTTTAATTAAAGAACACATACAATCATACAAGCCTTGTGTGAGTTATTATAGGAGATGAAATGCTCCTAATATTAGATATCTACCACGTGAACTCTTTCTTACAACAATGGTCAATGATTTTAAATCAAAATATCTAACGAAAAGTTGTAAGGCCCATAATTTTGTGCAGGTTTCTTTTATGAGTTACACTTACTAATTACCACTATGTCGATTTCTTTTTAATCTCGGCTAGTCAGGAATTTGGGAAGTGGGTTTTTAGACTTATATTACTGTTAAACAATTTCCTTGCCCAGGTTTAATACATATATTAAAACAAAACTTCTGGAATTATAATAACTTAACAAAACAATATTCTGGTAAAATAATGAAATATTCAAGTTAAACACAATGATGGAAAATAAACGAAATGTTTCTAAAAATATTTATAAGGGATTTCTTCGTTCAGCGGCTGGTATCTGGGCAGCCCACCGTACCTTGGAGTAATGTTGGTGTCGTGGAAATGTCGGCGGTAAATCCGAAGATTTATAATGTTTAAGGACAGGTGTCGCCTGTGTATCTGTGCTCGTCGGTTTGGAAATTTCCTGTAAACAAGCACGTTATAATGCAGTGTTCAAAAAAATAAAATATTTGTGGTTTTGTTTCTTTGTAAACAAATATAATGTGTTCAGGTGAAAATAATACAAGGGTGTGTGTACACTTCAAAACCCGGAGGATTACTGTGATTTAGACAGGTAAGTTTATTTTGTCTATTATTTTATAAATTTAAGACAACGTTGTGGAATTCGAGGTTAGAGCGTATTTCAAATTTTTATCGTGGACTGGCTCTTTTATTACTTATATTTTCTTAAGTAACGTTTTGAAATACGGAACAGGTTAAAGAAAAGCAGGCCCTACGCGAGATTTGATAATTACACGAATAGTGTTAATACAAATTCGTGTTAGGCAACGGTTGTATGTGATTTGCTTAATTTTTGAGGGTTTGTACACACGGACTAACGGAAATACTAATTCTAAATTAGCTATAAATAATATATACAATCAAATATGTACAAGAGGTTATTCAACGTTTTGGAATTCGCAATTTAAGGTTTGTAATGGTTCATATGATACAGGAATATTTTCGACAATGTGTTGTTGAAAAGTGATAAGAGTTCTTTCAAACTACTAAAATGGAACGTAAACCTTCGTTTTATTTGTATAAAGAGGATGATTCTTTACACTTTAATTGAATGTGGCTACTTATTTGCGAAATGGAAATTTTACTTTCTTTAAGAACAATTATCTTAAAGTTTTAATAGCTAACGCGCAAATAAATTGCTTTAATCTATTGGATTTCTTATTGTAATAGAAATTCTTTTACTTTGAAGTAAAACGTAAAAATTTACTTTTAGTTGTAGTGTAAATTTAATATTTTACACAATTCAGGTTTTGTTTACGGTAATAATTTGGACTTGATATTCAGGTGGATTTTCGTGATATACAGGGAGAATAAATTATAAGTGTTGATAGCCAAGCAAGGAGCTCGAGCTAAATCAACAAATTCTAGAGATTCTATTTATTCAAAGCTGTATCGGATACTTTGAATATATAGAACTATTATACAGGAGGTTCAGGATATATCTGGTGTTAGCTTATAATCTCGTTAATAGCCAAGCCAATGGGCTCAATAGTCTAAATTAACGAATCTTACGGATTCTATTTATTCAAAGCTGTATCGGAACTTTGAATATATAGAACTACATACAGGGGTTCAGGATCGGATTTGTAAATTGCCGTTTTCTGAGGTTATAGCGCGTGATTGGACAACCAGACGTGGCTTATATGAGGACCGTTAACTAGAAGAAGTCCTATAATAGTCCCGGTGACCGCCGGTGTTAACCAGTTAATACAACTAAAACCAGTATAATACGCAAAACCTCTTTGACGTCAATTAATTTCTTAAGGATGGTTTGTTAACAGGATTTTATAGGTATTACATCTATTTTCGTAAAAATTGGTTATACTTTGGAGTGTTAGAATTCTATTTAATTCAATTGAAATTGCTTTAGGAGCGGGTCAGGCGGTTATGTTTTCGAATAGAGAATTTCAGGTGCAATAAATTATTACAAACGGACAGGCAGGAGAGTATTTGTAGAGAAGCGTTCTACAAACAGAATTTCAGGTGTAATAATAAATTATTACAAACGGAGAGGCAGGAGAGTATTTGTAGAGAAGCGGTCTACAAACAGAATTTCAGGTCTAATAATAAATTATTACAAACGGAGAGGCTTTCGATGAATCATTTGCGACATTGAAAAAGAATTCAAAGTTCACCAGCTACTGTGTCGTTTGGCATGAAGCTATTGCTAACCGTAGTGCTCAAACTATTACCGATTCCATACTTACAGTGATACAAATACAAATTTTATATTTTGGGCGAACAATTGCACTTCACAAAACAAAAAACTGGCTTTTACACCGCTCTTGTGGTTTCAGTTAACTCAGAAGAGTAAAAATTATAATTGTAAATTATCTGATTAAGGGTCATACGCATTGTCAGAGGTTTTAGAAGTCATGTTTACAAAGAATGCACGAAGTATTAAATAGAAGACGGGTTTTGATCAAAGCGGCTATATTAGATTTTTGCAGAAAAGATTAAAAGTAACAGAACTACCTAAAATTATTGAAAATCCACGTGGCATTAAAAAAGAAAAAAAAGCTGTTTTTCTATCAAATCTTGTACCGTTGATACTTGAAAACGAAGATGTTTAAAAAATGTTCAATCCGATTTTAAAATGTGCTGATAATAATACGTCAACCTTATGTAATTTTTTATTTTTAGAGTTATATTTACTATTTTCTTATTAAATTCAATATTTTAAAACAATTTTATTTATGTATCTAATGCGTTTGAATAGATGTTAATAAACACGTAGATCATTTCAGAAGACCAATGTAAAACCCAGTAACCGACTTCCATCTAGTATATCTCGCACAATTTTAATAATGTGACAAACCTCATGAAACGTATAAATATAGGCTACTTACAGATAAACTAAAAATTATTTAAATAATGTATAATAACCTTAATTCTAAAGGCAAGCTGAAACGTGTTTGGCTCGTTTTCTTAAAATGATGAGAAACGCACATACTGTGTTTTTACTTGGGACAGCCGATTTGGCCTTTTGTCATTCGGCGCTTAGATCATTGTAGGCGTAACGGTCCAATATTAAAGTCTACAGAATGGGCACTGTGGCTAAAACGGTTGTCAATGTTTTGGTCACGTTGGTGGTTTGTACCTTTAAAAATGGGGTCGGCAGGTAAACGTTCCAAATCTCGTTCGGCGTTTCGGTTATTGTCAGCATAATCGTCCGTCGCTAAAATTAAGTAAAATGGGCATAGCCGGCAAAATGGTCATCAGCGTTTTGATTATATTAGGCACTTTGGTCAACTAAAACATAGAGTCAGAGTTTTGGAAATTCAGCGATACATCCAGATCCCTTTTCTATGGGCATTTATTTAAAGATTATGCTTGCATTATGTATGCCAAAAATGTGTTAATAAATAAACTTCAGTTAAATTGGTATTTGCGTAGTTGTTCCTCACTCCTTTTATTACAGAGAAAAATTTTACCCTAATATTTTTGAATGTGACAAAATAGGGATCTGTATTAATTTAGTTTTAAAGGTAAAGGTAAATTGTAATTAAACTCTTTAAACTCTTAAACTCTTGATTAAAAAATGTTGAAATATTTTTAGAGGAATTTTACCTTCTTCTAAAAATTTGTTAGTCGGACGCATAACAGTATAATAATTAATAAAGCAGTAGAATTTGTAATTTAGTAATTATTTATAAATCAAATTTTGCAACGTAAATTTACAAAACAGTAATAACATCTTAGGCTTAAAAACATAACAAAATATTACGTGCATTAGAAAGATGTCTGTAATATAAAGTAATCTTAGGCATAGTATATTCAACGTGAAAACGCGATAAAAAGAAGAAAAATTTGTCCTTATAAATGATTGCCTTTAGGTATGTGAATATCTTGATATGGTAAACTGCTTTTCATTGAATTGATCCATTCAAAACGTAAAACGTAAAAAAATTAGATTGAACATCTTTGTGCTATAAATTTGTTGTTATTAATTCTTTTCCGTTCATTTATATCAAACACAAAATTAAAAATTACATTTTGTTAAAAAAATGTAATAAATAATTGTATATCCTGTTGTATCAGAACAATTATATTTTAGATTTTATAAAATATTACAGCGTCATTTGTCTACGCTTCTCTTCTCTCTGTCGTTCAAACATGGAAAAGTTATTGCTTTCAGATTTCATAAAATCAGGATACATGTTATTGTGAAGATCAACCTAATTTTTGAAACTATACTTGACTTTTATTTATACGTCATAAATGATTAAACTAGAATAACGATTTTATGATGTTTATAAATTACGATTCGTATTCATCTCCAAAATCAATCTTTCGTTGTCATTTAGAAAACATTATATTTGTACATAACATAATTTTTTGACTTTGTATAGAACATTTATTGATTTGTGATGTACTACGATATCATTACTGTGCAGGGAATTTCCAATCTAGTGTTTTCGCATACCTACTATAAAAGTGCATTTTTACTTTCTTGTTAAATAAGGTATTGCGGTCGAATAAAAATCGAAAAAAATAAGTTGCGTTATTTTCATGTTTTACTACTTCCTGAACCCGAAAACTAAAACTTTTTAAAATGTCTGTCTGTGTGTGTGTGTGTGTGTGTGTGTGTGTGCGCGTGTGCGTGTGCGTTGGCGTGTGCGTGTGCGTGTGCGTGTGCGTGTGCGTGTGCGTGCGCGTGTGCGTGCGCGTGTGCGTACGCGTGGGCGTGCGCGTGCGCGTGTGCGCGTGCGTGTGCATGTGCGTGGGCGTGTGTTTGTGTGTGTGTGTGTGCGTGCGTGCGTGCGTGCGTGCGTGCGTGCGTGCGTGCGTGCGTGCGTGCGTGCGTACGTGCGTGCGTGCGTGCGTGCGTGCGTGCGTGAGTGCGTGCGTGCGTGCGTGTGTGTGTGTGAGTGTGTGTGTTAGTGTGTGTGTCATTCGCCTGCCGAAACTACACTCACGATCTTGATGAAATTTGGAATGAAAGCCTACGAGACAATTATATCTACAAAACAACCTTTTAAACGCAATACAGGGGGTGAAAATGAGGGTGTCATTTTGGCGGCAAATTTTCAAATTTTAACATAAAAGATTGAAATTCAGATTAGCAATAACTCACATGAAATGCAGTTTTTGCAACCTTTTAAAACTTTTAAAATTGAATATGGCCGCATTTGCAGTAACATATACATTTTTTTGTATAAATATATATTTCCGGTGTCGTTCAAGACATAAAAGAATTGGAATAGATATGCGTAGTTAAATAAAGGTTCTTTAAAGAGATTTCTTTACCTAATAAACTATGGTATAAATTTGCCTACATTCAAGGGGTCCAACTTAAGCAATTATTCGAAATTGATTTATTCAGAATTCTCTCAAAGCGTTTTTTTTTGTTTTTTTTTTAGGTAACCATACACTCTTATGAATGCAACTAACCTGCTTCTTCTAAAGCCGCTGGTATAGGAGATATGAATTTTCAAATATTTAATATTTATGGTTATAACTTTCTAACTATTTTGGTTACAAACTTGTGATTTTGGAAACCAACTTTGTTCATTTGCGCTAATGAAATGATATTATCCTTATGAAAACACTACTTCCGGTTTTTCCGGTCTTTGAAAAAATTCCTCGTATTGCTGGTATAACATATACATATTCTTACTTTATTTGAAAGGGAGCTAAATTTGATTTAAAATGATATGAAACAGTCCATAGTTATCTTGAAAGATAAGCGAGATATCTATTTTTAACTTTCAACCTACATGTACCGTACATGTACAGTTGGGGCAACAAAGACACTACGGTTTTACAAGTTCAATGGGCATATCTACTTTAATTAGTAACAGACCACCTAATTTTATTATTGATTAGTCCCAACACCTTAGATTATTAGTAATAATAACAATATGACAGATAAGGGTTTTGAATAATTACTTATTTCTGATTTATAAATATTCTTGTGTTCCGTTTAGTTTAGTTTAATAGTATTTTCAGAGTTTTGAATAATTACTTATTTCTGATTGCTAAATATTCTTGTGTTCCGTTTAGTTTAGTTTAATAGTATTTTCAGAGTTTTGAATAATTACTTATTTCTGATTGCTAAATATTCTTGTGTTCCGTTTAGTTTAGTTTAATAGTATTTTCAGAGTTTTGAATAATTACTTATTTCTGATTGCTAAATATTCTTGTGTTCCGTTTAGTTTAGTTTAATAGTATTTTCAGAGTTTTGAATAATTACTTATTTCTGATTGCTAAATATTCTTGTGTTCCGTTTAGTTTAGTTTAATAGTATTTTCAGAGTTTTGAATAATTACTTATTTCTGATTGCTAAATATTCTTGTGTTCCGTTTAGTTTAGTTTAATAGTATTTTCAGAGTTTTGGATAATTACTTATTTCTGATTGCTAAATATTCTTGTGTTCCGTTTAGTTTAGTTTAATAGTATTTTCAGAGTTTTGAATAATTACTTATTTCTGATTGCTAAATATTCTTGTGTTCCGTTTAGTTTAGTTTAATAGTATTTTCAGAGTTTTGAATAATTACTTATTTCTGATTGCTAAATATTCTTGTGTTCCGTTTAGTTTAGTTTAATAGTATTTTCAGAGTTTTGAATAAATAATTATTTCTGATTGCTAAATATTCTTGTGTTCTGTTTAGTTTAGTTTAATAGTATTTTCAGAGTTTTGAATAATTACTTATTTCTGATTGCTAAATATTCTTGTGTTCCGTTTAGTTTAGTTTAATAGTATCTCTAGGATTCCTTCTAAAATGCCTGTTCATACTACCATTGATTTAAAAGCTCGTATCGTTACTGAGTTAGAGAGTGGTAAAAGTGTTCGCGTAATTTCGCGATTATTAAATGTGTCGCGATCTACTGTTGGACGAGTGCCAATAAAATGGACTGTCCAACATACGATAGCGAGAGCAGTCGGTAGTGGTAGACCAAGAATATCTACACCAGCTGAAGACGAAGAATTAGTTGCTTATGTACGAAATCTTCCTTTTACGAGCTACAGGGTTGCTAAAAATGAAACAGTATTTCCTGGATGTCGTGCAACGGTTCGGGCTTGATTAAAAGAAGTTGGAATAAAACAATACGAAACGGCCACTAAAGAACTATTAACAAATGATAACAAAGGATGTCGTTTAGAATTTGCCAGGCGATATATCAACGAGCCCTTGGAGTTTTGGAGTCGAGTTATTTTCAGCGATGAAGAAACTTTCAGTAGCTCTAACAATCGACCTCTAAAAGTACTTCGACCGGCTAGAACCCGATGCGAAACAGAATATGTTAATTTTAGAAAATGTAGTACTCGTTTTTCTGTAAATATTTGGGGTTGGGTAAGCCATCGCGGACCAGGAGTTTGCTGGATAATTGACGGGCGCATGAATTCCGAAGCATATTTAGACATACTGGAAACTATCATGACTCCTTCTGTTCAAGTTTTATATGGTGAAGAAGACTACATTTTCCAACAAGTAAGTTAAGATATGAATATTATCTTATTTAACTTTTGAATTTTTACTGTGGTTATAATGAATTTATTGTTACAAGGATAATGCAACTATACACACGTCACGGAGAGTCCGAAATTGGCTTCAGGAAAACAACGTTTGTGTGTTACCGTGGCCAGCAAAAAGACCAGATCTCAATATCATTGAAAACGTTTGGGCTTTGGTCACAAAGACAATTCAAGACCAACAAGGACTACATTTCATTGCCCAAAACCGTGCCAAGTTAATTGCGGCGATTGAAAATGCATTGGAGGCTGTTGGAATCGATGATCTGCAGCATTCAGTTGCGTCAATGCCTAGACGATTGCAGGAGTGCATTGACAACGAGGGCGGTCATACACATTATTAATTTCATGTTACTTCATTAATCACTAAATTACTCTAAAAGTATTTCTTTATTAATTTTTGTTTTAAGAATTTCTGACCTAATCACCAAAGTATTATAATTAGATTTCTTAAATGTAGTTTTTCAAATTTTGTTTTTTTTCTTTTTAGATTTTAGTTACATTGAAATATCAGATCAAAGTTTTTTTGTTGTATATTCTAAAGCATAATATATTAAGATGAAAATTGATCAGAGCATTCTACTTATGTCATCGATCCATTGCATTAAAATTTCACTGAACTGCAATTGTTATGTACGAAGGTCAAGTACTACTTAAAGTAGATATGCCCATTGAACTTGTAAAACCATAGTGTCCCATTTTTTGTTGCCCCAACAGTACATGACTTTTTTTTCACTATCGCTAAATCGACTAAGTATCTCATTTTACAACTTTTGGCCAAGTTTCGTCAAGATCGGCCATGATGTCTGGATATCACGGTGAGGGGGGTTTATGAGGGTCAGTTTTTGGTTTTCATTAAATATTTCTAAAACAGTTGAATATTTCAAAGATATAAAAATACCCCCTAACTTCTAAGCCACTGAAACAAATCAGGCGTATTTGAGCTGCCAATGTTTTCTACACCAAAAAGTACTCTTGGTTAAAAGCGCTAAAGTTAACCGTTTTTGAGAAAAATGGCCGTTTAAGAAAACAAAACACTAATTTTTAGAATGCTGTATTATTAAGACTACAGGAAATGTAATAAAAACAAAACCTACAATATGTAAGTATTAAATACAAAATAAACGTTACAGTTAGCGTTTCACGTAAGTGTTTCAAGAAGGAAATTTTTACAATACACCTAGTTAGCATGGAATCCATATTTCACTTGTATTTTATATCTGACCGTACTTCTGACAGTTTTAGTAAATTTCTCTCGTTTTAATGTGTTTGCTTTAAAGTGATTAGCTTTTACGTTATTCAGTTGTTACAATCTGATTACTAGTGGTAAATTACACAAACACAGAAATGGCAGACATGATTTATATGTATGGTCTAACCGACAGTAATGCATACGAAGCCAGACATTGTTATGAAATAAGATATCCCAATCGAGCTTTGTCACATAGTAGAACTTTTATCAATATCCATCGTAGGCTTGTTCAAACTGGAACAGTTCGAAGAGGTACTTCGGAAGGTAGACCTCAAAATGTAAGGACACCATTAATTGAAGAATCGGTGCTTTTGTCGGTGGTATCTTCGTAAGATTGTGCAAAATCCGCAATTCGAATCCCGCTTGTTTTTTACGGACGAAGCAAACTTTTTGCAAAACGCCATCCAGAATTTTCATAACAATAATTAGCGGGAGGAAGAAAATCCACATGCTATACTCGAAACCCATTTTCAACACCAGATTTTGGTTAACGTATGGGCAGGAATTATTGGTAACCATTTGATTGGCCACTATTTCTTGCCGGGACGGCTTAATGGACAGTATTACCTAAACTTTCTTCAATAAGAAGTGCCTTTACTGCTGGAGGGTGTTCCTGTAGCAACTCGCACAATCGCATACTCGCACACTCACACACTCCACACTCGCACACTCCCATAGTCGCACACTCGCACACTCGCACAACCGAACACTTGCACACTCGCACACTCCCACACTCGCACAATCGCACGCACACCCGCCCGCACACCCGCGCGTACGCCCGCACGCACAAACGTACACCCCCACACCCCCACACACGCACACGCACACGCACACGCACACGCACACGATATCGCACACGCACACGTACACGCGCACGCATAAGCACACGCACACTCACACGCACACGCACATTCGCACA